>BQNB010015894.1:56979-72485 GCA_026074375.1 Tanacetum coccineum
AAGGTTTTTAGGGATTTTACTTTGGTCAAAAGTAATTTCCTTTTAAAAAGCCCTCTTGGAATACTTCTCTTACTATTATTGATATTATCCTTATTATATACTTATATTATATATTTATTATATATTATATATATATAGTAAAAGATTGCAATCAACTGCTTACAACCAGAGGTTCTAAGAGTTGACTCTGTTGTGCACAAAGATGGTCTCAAAAGAGGAGGATAAGGTTGAGAAGTACATTGGAGGTCTTCTGAATAGTATTCAAGGGAACGTGATTGCTGCTGAACCTGTTAGACTTCAGGATGTAATCCGTATTGCTAACAACCTAATGGACTAGAAGTTGAAGGGCTTTGCTATCAAAAATGCTGAAAACAAGAGAAGGTTCAACAATAACCCCAGAGACAACCGTGGACAACAATAACAACAACCTTTTAAGAGACAAAACGTTAATGGTTAGAATGTAGCAAGGGCCTATACAGTTAGAAACAATGTTGAAAGGAGAGGGTATGTTGGAGCCTTGCCGTACTGCAACAAGTGCAGATTGCACCACGAAGGGCCGTGTACGGTGAAGTATGGTAACTGTAAGAGGGTTGGTCACATGACTAGAGAATGTAGAACCGCAGTTGCTGCTACCCCTCAGAGGGCCCAGTTGGAAATCAAACTAGAAATGCTTGCTACAAGTGTGAAAGACAAGGACATTATAGAAATGAGTGTCCCAAGTTAAGAAACTAAAATCGTGGGAATAAGACAGGAAATAAGACTGGGAACAATAAGGCTAAAGCAAGAGCTTATGCAATTGGAGGAGGAGGAGCTAATCCTGATTCCAACGTCGTCATGGGTACGTTCCTTCTTAATAATCGTTATGCTTCCATGTTATTTGATTCGGGTGCCGATAGAAGTTTTGTGTCGACTACCTTTAGTGCCTTGCTTGATGTCATCCCATCCACTTTAGACACTAGTTATGCCGTAAAATTAGCTGATGGAAGAATTTCAGAAACTAATATGATACTTAAAGGTTGCACATTAGGATTGCTAGGTCACCCATTCGATATTGACCTAATGCATGTAAAACTCGGTAGTTTTGACATCATCGTTGGTATGGATTGGTTGGCAAAATACCACGCAGTGATCGTTTGTGATGAAAAGATGGTTCGTATCCCCTATGGAGACGAGGTTTTGATAATCGAAGGCGATGGATGTAAAGGTGGAAGTAAATCGAAATTGAGTATCATCTCGTGCACCAAAGCCCAGAAGTACATCCAAAAGGGTTGCCCAGTTTACATAGTTCAAGTTACGGAAAGGAAGTCTGATGACAAGCCCGAAAAGAAACGAATTAAGGATGTGCCTGTCATACGGGATTTCCCGAAAGTCTTTACAGAAGACTTGCCTGGGTTACCACCTACACGACAAGTCAAATTTCAAATCGAATTAGTCCCTGGTGCTACACCTATAGCACGATCCCCGTATCACCTAACACCGTCAGAGATGCAAGAGTTATCCACTCAATTGCAGGAACTTTCTGACAAAGGATTTGTAAGACCCAGTTCCTCACCCTGGGGAGCTTCGGTTTTGTTCGTCAAGAAGAAAGATGGATCTTTTAAGATGTGTATCGACTACCTTGAACTAAACAAACTTACTGTGAAGAACCGATACCCACTTTCAAGAATCGATGATTTTTTTGATCAGCTGCAAGGGTCAAAAGTCTACTTTAAGATTGACTTGAGATCTGGTTATCACCAACTCAGAGTTCGTGAAAAGGATATTTCAAATACGGCGCTTAGGACTCGCTATGGACACTACAAGTTCCAAGTAATGCCATTTGGACTGACCAACGCACTGGCGATATTCATGGATTTGATGAATCGGGTGTGCAAACCGTATTTGGATAAGTTCGTGATCGTTTTCATCGATGATATTTTGATATACTCTAAGAATAAGAAAGAGCATGAAGGACACCTTAAGTTGGTATTGAGGCTACTTAAGGAGGAGAAATTGTTCGCCAAGGTTTCCCAGTGCGAATGTTAGTTATCGGTAGTGAAATTTCTCGGTCGCGTGATTGATAGCGAAGGCATTCATGTTGATCCTGCTAAGATTGAGTCAATCAAGGATTGGGCGTCATCCAAGACTCTAACCGAAATTCGTCAATTTTTAGGTCTTGCTAGTTACTATCAACGATTCATCAAAGGTTTCTCGAAAATTGCTAGACCTACGACGAAATTGACTTAGAAGAGCGTGAAGTTTGATTGGGGAGAAAAAGCAAAAGCTGCATTTCAGCTATTGAAACATAAATTATGTAGCGCGCTAATTTTGGCCCTACCAGAAGGAAGTGAGAACTTTGTGGTCTATTGCGATGCTTCGCATAAAGGGTTGAGCACAGTCGTGATGCAAAGGGAGAAGGTCATAGCCTACGCATCTCACCAACTCAAGGTTCATGAGAAGAACTATACCATACACGACTTAGAGCTTAGAGCAGTAGTGCTTGCCCTGAAGATGTGGAGACACTATCTTTATGGTACAAAGTGTGTTGTGTTCACTGATCACAAGAGTTTGCAGCATATTCTGGATCAAAATGAGCTAAACATGAGACAACGTCGAAGGTTAGAATTGCTAAGTGATTACGACTGTGAGATTTGTTACCACCCAGGAAAGGCAAACGTGGTGGCAGATGCCTTGAGCTGGAAGGAAAGGATTAAGCCACTGCGAGTTCGAGCCTTAGTAATGACTATAGGATTGAATCTTCCCAAGAAAATTCTGAATGCTCAGGCCGAGGAAAGGAAGGAAGAGAACTACATAACCGAAGATCTACATGGAATGATTAATAAACTTGAACCTCGTGATGACGGAACATTGTGTCTGAACAACAGGAGTTGGATTTCATGTTTTGGTGACTTGAGAGCGTTGATTATGCATGAGTCGCATAAGTCAAAGTATTCCGTCCACCTTGGATCAGATAAGATGTACCAAGATTTGAAGAAGTTGTATTGGTGGCCCAACATGAAGGCAGAGATTGCCATCTATGTTAGCAAGTGTCTAACGTGTGCCAAAGTTAAGCTGAATATCAGAAACCATCTGGATTATTGGTTCAACTAGAAATTCCCCAATGGAAATGGGAGAACATAACAATGGACTTTGTGACTAAGTTGCCAAAGATGGAAACCGGTCAAGATACGATTTGGGTAATCGTTGATCGTCTCACTAAGTCTGCTCATTTCCTACCCATAAGAGAGGGCGACTCAATGGAGAAGTTGACGAGACAGTACTTGAAGGAAGTAGTCTCAAGGCATGGAGTGTCGGTTTCAATTATCTCCGATCGTGATGGCAGGTTTACATCTCATTTTTGGCAATCACTTCAGAAAGCGTTAGGTACCCAATTGGACATGAGTATAACTTATCACCCGCAGACTAATGGTTAGAGCGAGAGGACCTTCCAGACGTTAGAAGACATGTTGCGTGCATGTGTGCTTGATTTTGGAAAAGGTTAGGATAAACATTTGTTGTTCATAGAGTTTTCGTATAACAACAGTTACCATACTAGTATTAAGGCTACACTATTTGAGGCGTTATACGGGCGTAAGTATCGATCACCTATCTGCTAGGCTAAAGTTGGAGATAGTCAGCTCACTGTCCTAGAGATCATCCACGAGACAACTGAGAAGATTGTTCAAATCAAGAGTCGTATTCAAGCTGCCCGTGATCGTCAAAAGAGCTACACATATGTAAGACGAAAACCCCTTAAGTTTTATGTGGGAGATAAGGTCATTCTGAAAGTGTCACCATGGAAAGGAGTGATACGTTTTGGCAAACGGGAAAAGGTGAACCCTCGTTACATCGGACCATTCAAGATTCTTGCCAAGGTTAGAACCGTTTCCTATCGACTTGAACTCCCAAATCAATTGAGCAGAGTTCATAGTACGTTTCACGTCTCGAATTTGAAGCAATTCTTATCTGACGAGACTCTTGCTATACCGTTGGATGAAATCCAAGTCGATGAAAAACTCCAATTCATTGAAGAACCTGTCGAAATCATGGACTGCGAGGTCAAACGTCTGAAGCAAAGCCGCATCCTAATCGTTAAAGTGCGTTGGAACTCAAGGAAAGGCTCTGAGTTCACGTGGGAACGCGAAGATCAAATGCAGAAGAAGTATCCTCATCTTTTCGCCAACTCTACACCCGGAGCGGAGGTTACGTCTTAAGCTTTGCGGACAAAGCTCTCTTAACAAGGAAAGGATGTCACAACCCGTAAATTTTCGGCCAATATTTTAGCCGTTTCTATTCAGTATTTTGAATTTTATGAGTTCCATGTAATTTTTATGTTTATCAGGGAAGTTGTCCCGCGTATATCTGAGAAGTCATACCGAAAGCATTCTGGGATGCTAAATTGCGTAGTCTTTCATCATTGGTAGCGTTTTTACGTTTTAAGATGATATTTGAAATTTTAGAAATTTTCGTAAGTTTTTACGCGTTTTTAGTATTTGCGCGTTCTGTGAATAACAACTAGTCTATGTGTGCATGAAAATATCTAGATATTCAAAAAAAATTGTCACCTTTGCATGTCTAAAAAAATTGAGATCAAATTGGTCCCCTCTTGTTTTTGTTTCCTTGCGTCGAGCCTCACACACACACAAAATTCCAAAGTTTGAAGGCTTACATAATAAGCTAGGTTCATTCCATTTCATATTCATTGTATTCATTCACAACAAAAAAAACACACACTCATCTCTCTTCTCCCTCTCTTGTTCGAACGCAACAACAAACACACACACTTTCATTATTTTTCAACTTTTGATCAAGATATTGTATTCAGGTTTGATTCGTATTGATATTCTGGTAGTCTTAACACAACGTTTGGGTTGTAACTAGTCTCTAATCACCTTCTTAATCACCATTCTTTGTAAGTCATCTATTTCTTATAAAACTTGTACTTTTGTGATTCTTATAATGCATAAATATAAGATGTACAACTTGTTTATAAAAATTAAGGTTTAAAAACTACATAAACCTTAAAAGGTTTATAATATGGCTCAAAAATAAATAAAAAAAGACAAGGAAAGTGTAGTTTCGTGATCGTGGTTATTTTTATGTAATAAATATTATGACCTATAGCTTATTTGATGTCTCGGCTTAATAATAATCTTACAAAGAGCTTATTTGGTTTAATAGGCTTATATGTAGTCTCGGCCCACTAAGAGAAGTAAAAGGAATGTTTGTTTAGTTTATTTCTATTCGGCTTATATATTACTAGCTTATTTCGTTGCTTATTTTGATAAAGGAACGGTGTTAAGCTTATTTGGCTTAACAAATAAGCCCAAATATGATTAATGGGCTAATAAGCCGCGTCCCACAACAAAAGTCCAAAACCATGAGCTTAATCCATAAGCCCTATGGTTCGGCTTAACCCTCTTGGCTTATTGATAGCTTATTCAAGAACCAAGAGCTTATTTGATACTTGTCTGGCTTATCGGGCTTAACAAATAGGCCCGTACGAGTTAAGGAAGTTTCGGCCCAACAAGAGAGCCCAAACCGTGGCTTAAGGCCCATAGTTCGATTATTGGTTTTTGGCTTGGTTTATTGGAAGCTTATTAATAGCTTGCTAATGCGTCAAGTGCTTAATTGTGTAACGGTTTACTTATCGGACTAAATGGATAAGTTTAAGCCTACTTGTATAACCTAATGACCCACGACCTAATAACAAGCCCAACATCAAGGCTTAAAGCCCACGGTGGAGCTTATTACATAAGCTTATGTGTAGCTTATTTGATAAGCTATGTGCTTAATGGTTTAGTCGTGAACTTATTTTGAACTTATTACATCTCGAGTCATATGTTTAGGCTTATCAGGCCAAAAAGCCCAATAAGGGTTATTAGTACTTCGACATTCTAACAAAGGAGAAAGAATTGATTTCGAAAAGACGTAGAGATTAGGTGAATTGTGAAATGGATATTGAAAGTGTTTTTTAATAGAGTTTACGACTTTGGAAAACGTGTAAACACAAATAGGTCATGCCAAATTTTTTATAAAATCTTTATACTTAGAAAATATTTTGAAAAAACATATATATTAAAGATATATTGGCTACTTATAAGGGAATGGGTAAGATGCCGAAATATAATACTTACTTGATTATTATTATGTAATAATGTATACTTACTATTACGAAGTACTTTATTTAGTAAAACGTTTTAACCACGATACGATTACTAACGTTCCATTTTAGAAAACATTTAACGAAAGTATTTTAGTAAACACTTATGCATTATTCGTATTTCTCTATTATTCTGATTCTAAACCGAAACCTATAATACTTAGGTCGTGTTCGTGTACCGTCGTTCGTTACCGTGTTTTTATTCTTCTAGTTTCTTATCACTTCACTTCACCAATCAAGGTGAGTTCATAGCCTCACTTCACTTCACCGACTGCTGGTTAAGTGAGCACGAGTGTTATAAATAGATCTATTGGGACTAATTATCCCTATACTGGTGAGTAGTGCTTACTATCCATGGGGCACCCGAATAAACGAATATATAGCATGTCGGACTTCGTTAGGTGATCTTGGTCAGATACATGTCGGGCAGAAATTTCAATTGGCGTATTATATGCAACGTGAATTGAGCTTTGGTGTCATGAGCTTAGTGCAACGTAAATACCTTTTTGTGCGAAGTTGTATCTGTTATAACTGTCGCATACGTTTTGAAATCTTGTGGTCCACTATAACTACGTTTGAATTAAACCTATGGATTCACCATGCATTATTTGAAATCTTATGTCCACTATAACTATGTTGTAAATCAAATCTATGGATTCAACCAACATTATGTTGATGATTTAAGCATAGTTTTTCTCAGGTGTTACTTTGGATTATCAAGATGTGCTATTTGAAGTCATAGAAATTGACTTCGACTGATTTCATCAAGACTTTCTTATTTCATTTACTACTCTGTGTCTTTGTCAAAACTTAATATTGCTTCCACTGACGTTTCCCATATTGTCTTCCCCCCTAGAAGTTGTAGAATGTTCCCGTTCTTCTGAATAATGATAATAATGCCCGCTATGCATTAAATATTTCTTTTAAATTTAAATGGTTTGTAAGACTTAATTACTTTTAAATTTATGCAACGAGTTATGAATTTTCAAAAACGTACCCCTTAGAGGTCGTTTTCTATGCTTTACACTTGAGATATGCATAACGTCACGCCCCCGGACACGTATTCTGTCTAGGCCCCGTTTGGGGGTGTGACAGATTGGTAGTTTAACTAGGTCTAGTCTATAACCAATATGTGATCCCTGCATGAACTAATTGTGCCCTTACGTGATCCCATCTTGCCTTACGTAAATAATAATTAATATGTTATTATTTTACGTAACCGATAATTTCATATCGCTCTATATAATTTGCATAATGTATTTTACTTGGTATTATATTTATTTAGTCTTCCCCTGCATAACGCATGGTTGATATAAAGGGATTTATATGAACTGTTTCTTGTGCAGATCATGGCTTTTTCTGCCATCTCGATTTCATCGGACTCATTAGAAGAGAGCGTAAGGACGTCCATTGCTCAAGTTATCTTGTTTGGCATAATCCCTACTACCATTCCATCCACTACACCTACTACTGATTTACCCGTCATTTATGATGACACCTCGTTGATACCCACTGATACACCCACTATACCCACTATACCCACTATACCATTTATTGCTCTCACCATTCAGTACACTTCCCTATTCATTGACACTGACTCATCTAATAGTGACATTCCCGAGAGACTACCATCACAAGACCCATATGAGGTCACGGTTGCTCGGTGGAGGAGCAGAATAGCAGCATGCTCATCACCACCACCATTACCTATTCATCAGATTTTACCTGCACCACCCAATCTACCCCGCCGATCAGTTGTTCTTGTCTTACCAGGACAGCCGAATGCTGTTGGTCAACCTTATCGTACTCAGCCCAATGGGGAACGTAAAATGTTAACTGCCAGGAAGAGAGTTGGATCATTACCTACCCATCGACTTGCATCGAGATACCCATCAGATCCCTCTTCATTAGATTCTCATTCAGACACTTCATTTGATTCTTCTTCGAGGCATTCTTCATCAAGCCATTCCATATCAGATTCTCCATGTGATTCACCGACTGCTACTTCTGCGAGGCCATCTCGCAAGAGATGTAGGTCCCCTACTGCGTCAGTATATGTAGCTTCACCCGTACGCCGAACTCTATCTCCCGTGCGCGCTGACCTATTGCCGCCTCATAAGAGGATTAAGGATTTCGATTTCGTGACTAATTTGGAGGTTAGTTCAGAGGAGGGTTATGTGTCATATGTACCTAGAGAGGTTGGTTTAGGAGTTGATGTTGAGGATAGCTATGAGCCTTACACCGAGCCTGGTGTGGATTTCGTTATCCAGGCAGATATCGATGCTTGTATTGCATTTGTTGATGATATTCGAGCTAGAGGGACGCATGTTAGAGTTATGGTTAAGACTGCGGCCGAAGAGGAGGTCGAGTCTAGTTCCAGAGGCACGGTCGAGGTTGAGGTTGGTCCGAGGGTCGGACCAGTTATTGATGATGATGTGCGTGAGTCTGTTAGGGAGGATGTTCCTGATCATGTCACAGCTGATGGAGCTGTAGATGTTACCAATAAGACGTTAGGAGATTTGGTACAGAGATTTCATGATCATACTATGGAGATCCCAGCTCACCCGATTCAACTTATAGAGAGTGTCCAGAGATTTCAGGGACATAAGATTGCTAGAGTTGACTTGGAGGTCACTGCCATGACAGAGAGGATTGTTACGTTAGAGCGGGATAACATGAGACTCAGAGGCATGTTAGGTGTGAAGAGGCAAATAGTTGACCGTCTTCAGCATAGTATGTCGCGTGTTCAGAAAGACTTGAGGCAGATCCGCCGTTTTCGATTTTATGATTGCGTGAGACTTGGTTGACTTAAGGCCTGTGCTAGGAGGCACTTAGGATACCGCTTCTATACTTTGTTCCACCATTGTTAGAGTATCGATCAACAGTGTGGAGTAGTAGTAGCATTAGCGATTTGTAGAGTCTTACCTTAGAAAATCGTGATGTAATCAACTATGTTCGATGTTAGGAAATCTATTTTCCTATTATATATATTATATTCTAATGCCGTTTTTCCTTATTGTTTGTGCAATTTTCTATTATCAACTTGATCGTGGCCTTGTCGTACATTCATATTAACCCTGCATTATGGTATTAAAAATATTAATGTGTTCCATCCAACGTTTAAGGTAAGTTCATCTTACCTGAGATCTCACCGTCATTATTATTTCTGGTGATGTAGAACAATGCCGCCTGCTACATGTTCCAGAATAACCCAAGATGCGATCAATGAACTGGTTGCCAAGCGCGTAAAAGAAGCTCTAAAAGCGTATGACGCTGCCAGAAACCCCAAAACCAAAACGGGAATGGAGGATGACCAACAAGACGACCATGTAGAGCAAAATGTTAACAATGGAAACAGTAACGGGAATGAGAATGGAAACCCCAATGTGAACAACAGAGGTGTTGCACCCGTTGCTCGAGAGTGTACCTACCAAGACTTTATGAAGTGTCAGCCGCTGAACTTCAAGGGAACAGAGGGAGTGGTTGGTTTAACCTGTTGGTTTGAGAAAATAGAGACGGTGTTCCATATTAGTAATTCCCCACCAAGATATCAAGTGAAGTTTGCATCATGCACCTTGTTGGATGGTGCATTGACTTGGTAGAATTCCCACAAAAGGACAGTTAGAGTTGATGTTGCTTATGCCATGACGTGAAAGGCACTCATGAAGCTAATGACTAAGGTTTATTGTCCTAGGAATGAAATCTAGAAAATGGAAATAGAATTGTGAAACTTGACAGTGAAGAGTAATGACCTGACTGCTTACAACCAGAGGTTCCAAGAGTTAACTCTATTGTGCACTAAGATGGTCTCGAAAGAGAAGGATAAGGTTGAGAAGTACATTGGAGGTCTTCCGGATAACATTCAAGGGAATGTAATTGCTGTTGAACCTACTACACTACAGGATGCAATTCGTGTTGCTAACAACTTAATGGACCAGAAGTTGAAGGGTTATGCTATCAAGAATGCTGAGAACAAAAGGAGGTTCGACAGTAACTCAAGAGACAACCGTGGACAACAACAACAACCTTTTAAGAGGCAAAATGTTAATGGTCAGACTGTAACAAGAGCTTATACTGTCGGGAATAATGTTGAAAGAAGAGGGTATGTTGGAGCCTTGCCATACTACAACAAGTGTAGAATGCACCACGAAGGGTCGTGTACGATGAAGTATGGTAACTGCAAGAGGGTTGGTCACATAACTAGGGACTGTAGAACCGCAGTTGTTGCTACCCCTCAGAGGGCCCCGGTTGGAAATCAAACAGGAAATGTTTGCTATGAGTGTGGAAGACAAAGACACTATAAATATGAGTGTCCCAAGTTGAGAAACCAGAACCGTGGGAATAAGATAGGAAATAAGACTGTGAATACTGAAGCTGAGGCGAGAGCTTATGTAATCCGAGGAGGAGGATCTAACCCAGATTCTAACATCGTCACAGGTACGTTCCTTCTCAATAGTCGATATGCTACCATGTTGTTTGATTCGGGTGCCGATAGGAGTTTTGTATCGACTACTTTTAGTACCTTGCTTGATGTCATCCCATCTACTTTAGACACTAGTTATGCTATAGAATTAGCTAATGGAAGAATTTCATAAACTAATGTGATACTTAGAGGTTGAACGTTAGGACTACTAGGTCACCCATTCGACATTGACCTAATGCCTGTAGAACTCGGTAGTTTTGACATCATCATTGGTATGGATTGGTTGTCCAAATACCATGCGGTGATCGTTTGTGATGAAAGAATCGTTCGTATTCCCTATGGAGACAAAGTGTTGATAATCGAAGGCGATGGATGTAATGGTGGATGTAACTCAAGGTTGAATATCATCTCGTGTACCAAGACCCAGAAGTACATCCAAAAGGGTTGCCAAGTTTACCTAGCATAAGTTACGGCAAAGAAGTTTGATGACAAGTCAAAAGAGAAGCGACTTGAGGATGTGCCTATTATACGGGATTTTCCAGAAGTCTTTCCAGAAGACTTACCTGGATTACCACCTACTCAACAAGTCAAATTTCAAATCGACTTAGTCCCTGGTGCTGCACCTGTGGCACGATTCCCGTATCGTTTAGCACCGTCAGAAATGTAAGAGTTATCCACTCAGTTTCAGGAACTTTCTAACAAGGGATTTATAAGACCCAGTTCCTCACCCTGGGGAGCTCTGGTTTTATTCTTCAAGAAGAAATATGGATATTTTCGGATGTGTATCGACTACCGTGAACTAAACAAACTTAATATGAAGAACTGATACCCACTTTCGAGAATCAATGATTTGTTTGATCAACTGCAAGGATCAAAAGTCTACTCTAAGATCGACTTGAGGTCTGGTTATCACCAACTCAGAGTTCGTGAAGAGGATATCCTAAAGACGGCATTTAGGACTCGCTATGGTCACTATGAGTTTCAAGTAATGCCATTTGGACTGACCAACACACCGGCGATATTCATGGATTTGACGAATCAGGTGTGTAAAAATTAAGTTCGTGATCGTTTTCATCGATAATATTTTGATATACTACAAGAATAAGAAGGAGCATAAAGGACACCTTAAGTTGGTATTGAGGCTACTTAAGGAGGAGAAATTGTTCGCCAAGTTTTCTAAGTGTGAATTCAGGTTATCGGCAATGAAATTTCTCGGTCACGTGATTGATAGTGAAGGCATTCATGTTGATCCTGCTAAGATCGAGCCAATCAAGGATTGGGCGTTACCCAAGACTCCAACCGAAATTCATTAATTCTTAGGTCTCGCTGGTTACTACCAACTATTCATCAAAGGTTTTTCAAAAATCGCTAGTCCTATGACGAAATTGACTCAGAAAAGTGTAAAGTTTGATTGGGGAGAGAAAGCAGAAGCTAAATTTCAGTTATTGAAACAGAAATTGTGTAGCACGCTAATTTTGACCCTACTAGAAGGAGTGATAACCTTGTGGTCTACTGCGATGCTTCGCATAAAGGGTTGGGCACAGTTTTGATGCAAAGAGAGAAAGTTATAGCCTACACATTCGCCAACTCAAGGTTCGTGAGAATAAGTATACCACACACGACTTAGAGCTTGAAGCGGTAGTGTTTGCCCTGAAAATGTGGAGGCACTGTCTTTATGGTACAAAGTGTGTTGTGTTTAGTAATCACAAGAGTTTGCAGCATATTCTTAATCAGAAGGAGCTAAACATGAGACAGCGTAGATGGTTGGAATTGCTAAGTGATTACGACTGTGAGATTAGATACCACCTAGGAAAGGCGAACATGGTGGCAGATGCCTTGAGTTGGAAGGAGAGGATTAAGCCACTGTGAGTTCGAGCCTTAGTGATGACTATAGGATTGTATCTTCCCAAGCAGATTCTAAATGCTCAAGCTGAGGCAAGGAAGGAAGAGAACTACGTAACCAAAGATTTATATGGAATGATTAATAAACTTAAACCTCGTGCTGACGGAACGTTGTGTCTAAACAACAGGAGTTGGATCCCGTGTTTTGGTGACTTGTGAGCGTTGCTTATGCATGAGTCGAATAAGTCAAAGTATTCCATCCACCCTAGATCGGATAAGATGTATCAAGATTTGAAGAAGTTGTATTGGTGGCCCAACATGAAAGCAGAGATTGCCACATATGTTAGCAAGTGTCTAACGTGTGCCAAAGTTAAGGCTGAATATCAGAAACTATCTGGATTATTGGTTCAACCAGAGATTCCCTAGTGGAAATGGGAGAATATAACGATGGACTTTGTGACTAAGCTGCTAAAGACGGCAACCAGTCAAGATACGATTTGGGTAATCGTTGACCGTCTCACCAAGTCTACTCATTTCCTACACATGAGAGAGGACGACTCAATGGAGAAGTTGACAAGGCAGTATTTTAAAGAAGTGGTGTCGAGACATGGAGTTTCGGTTTCGATCATATCCGATTGAGATGGTAGATTCACTCTACACTTTTGGAGGTCTCTTCACAAAGCACTAGGTACTCGACTAGACATGAGTACAACTTATCACCCGCAGACTGATGGTCAAAGCGATAGGACCATCCAGACATTAGAAGACATGTTGCGTGCTTGATTTCAAAAAAGGTTGGGATAAGCATTTTCCGTTGGTAGAGTTTTCGTATAACAACAGCTACAATATAAGTATTAAGGTTGCGTCATTTGAGGCGTTGTATGGGCGTAAGTGTCGATCACCCGTCTGCTGGGCTGAAGTTGGGGATAGTCAGCTTACTGGCCCAGAGATCATCCATGAGACCACTGAGAAGATCATTCAAATCAAGAGCCGTATTCAAGCTGCCCGATATCGTATAAATGCGTACTAGCCGTATGTATATAATATTAAGTATCCCGTTAGAAATAAGAAAATTACTTTAGGAAAAGTAATAACTAAATCCTCCGGAGTCGTATCCCAACGAGAATTGAATTTGAAAATCACGAAAATGCTTCAAATTTAATGCTTGAATATCTTTTAATTTTTGATTTTTAATTAAAACTAAAGATAACGATAAACTAGATTATACTAAATATTAAGCAAGCTAATAAGATGAAGAATATATAAAGAAAAATATGCTCGTCAAGTAAAAGTGAATAGATTCTTAAGTGTGAAATTTTCGATCTTAATGATGAATTTATATCTGTCTAACAAATCGATTCTTCAAAACGTTGGCTTTAATATTGAAAACGACTTTTTATCGAGAAATTAATTATTAGTTCAATGCCTGCCTAATCTTATGGCTTTTGCCCGTTCGACTAAATAAAACACTAAAATAACTAACTTTTGCAAATTATTAATCATTAGTCACTTATAAAATTTCACACTTAATTCACCATTTACCGACTTACTTAACAAACATATAACAAAAACTACTCGCTAGTGATCATAACTACACGAGAATTAACAAATGAAGTAACAATAATCATAACTAATCTAAACATGGCAATAAATATAAACATAGACAAATAAAGAGATAAGGAAAAGATGAAACCCGGAATTAGCTCGGAATGATGAAGATAATTACGTCCGCACCAATGACCAACAACTAAAAACAATAATGTTTCTACGAAAACGTTTATAAAGATTTGAAAACTATATCAAACTTGCAAATTAAAATTGGAAAATCCTATGAAATAAAACATTATAGATACTAGCTAAAAACAAGGACTGTTTGAATATAAAATCGAAAGAAAAATGTGACGTAGTTATATGTGGATAGATTAAACAAAACTAATAAACTAAAGAAAACATTAAATAAAGAAAAGCTTTAGAATCAGAATGATCATAAACAAATAATTATATCAAGTAATACTAGTGATTGATCCATTAATGATAAAATGATTTAATGTAAAAATGGAAACATTAATTAAAAAAAAGTGATGGAGAGTTAACCGAACAAACAAATTAAACAAAAGTGAAAATTACAACTAGCATATAAAACTAAGAGTTTTGCTACAACCACAAAATTTTTACAAATAAACATTCACAAAATGATGTTAGCTTTGTATGATTGGGCTAATACAAAAGAAGAAAGAGAAATTGTAGCAAAAACCACCAATTAAACATAGCCACCATCATTTTGTGGATTTAAACTAAGAGAAAGGAATTGATTGAAGTTATGTGGAAGATGGAGAGGTGACGTGTTGTTTATCAATGAAGAACTGATCCATCGGGATTGCGGCTCTCCTCTCTCTCTTTTCTTTTATGGCAGATCCCCAATTCATTTTATATAACTTGTGTTGATCCCAATCCTAGATTGATTCTTTACCTTGTAAAGAGTATGTTACCTTGGATAAATCCAAAATAACAATAATAGAAACTTTGTGTGTATATCAAAGAGTATGCGGAATCTACTCTTTGATACTCTAGAAGTGTTATCAATGAAACAGTAGATATGAATGAATGAACACAAGATGTAACAAAACGCTTCCATATTATTAATGATAATAATACGGGTACTCTATCTTAGTACTAGGGTTACAACCTTGAAGCTTACAAGACTCTTAATCTCTGGATTTGTGTACGTGTGTTTGTGATGATAGATGTGATAGACGTGTTGGATGATGTATTCAACTAATGCCCTAAAGCATCCTTTTATAGACTAAGGAGTCCTAGTCAGCTTACAATACATTCCTAAGATATCTTAATATTTTCTAAACATAAACGTAATCTTCTAAATAAATACATGTATATCTTGTACATAAATATCTCAACACTTATCTTCACATGTATTCTTGTTCTCCAAACAATCTTTATTTCTTTAACGTGTCTTTATCCTCTTGACAGTAGAGAGTCTTCAAACACTTGTAATCTTTCCACTAGCAGTAGTAATATTAGTACTAGCAGTACTAATATACACTAACAGTAGTAACCTGTAGTAGCAGTCTTAACTTTTAC
>BQNB010015895.1:0-42246 GCA_026074375.1 Tanacetum coccineum
TTGTATATATATGTATATATATGTATATATATATATATATATATGTGTGTGTATGTTTGTATATATATGTATGTATGTATATATATGTATGTATGTATGTATGTATGTGTGTGTGTGTATATATATATATATATATATATATATGTATATGTATATGTATATATATATATATATATATATATTTAGCGAGCTAAGGATTTTGGTTAGACGATAGGGTTTCACTAGTTCGTTTTTGGAAATTTGGAAACTTGATTAAAATAGGGGATGTTATTAACATCCCGAAACTAAAAACTTTCCTAAAATGGAAACTTTCTATAAATAGTAACTTTTCGTAAGAACGTCGTAACATCTTCAAAAACTTAACGAGTTCATAAAGACACATTTTTGTTGACTAAACTAAACCACAAACATATATGGTTTTCTATTTCGTTATTAAACATTTTGTGCAACGTTTCTCTATTATCATTATTTCTCGTTCTACGGCGCGTCTATTATTAAGTTGCAGTTAGAGCTGTTCGGTTATACCTTTATTCGCATCGTCTGCTTATGGTGTGTTGAGTCATGATTCATCCTTGTACTTCCTAAGTAAGTTGAATACTTACATTCATTAGCCTCGTCCGATATTAATCGTCGAACCTTACAGACATCCGAAACTAGACTATGCCCTTATACATTTGAAACCCCTATACCAACATACCCACGCACCTACACTTTCCCTTTTGATATTCTCACTACTAAGGGACTTTCTTTATAACGCGTTTATACAAATCATAAAACTTGTAATGATATTTTTCTGAAATACCTATCCTGATGGATTATATATCCTGGTCAAACCTAGCCAAAATTTTTGTATATTAAGAAGCATCAAAACATCAAATTTTGCTGAATAGAGTTATCAACGTCAGGTTTTGATGTTTGCTAAAATACACATCATTTATAACCAGGAAAACACTATTAATTGGACTAAAAATTCTAAAATATGCTTTATTATATTGCAAATATTTTTGTTTGGTATTTTTATGTCTTGCGGGTAAAAGGATTAAAAATGGTGCAAAAACGAGAATTATCGGGCTCAATTGGTCAGTTAATTATTACTCAAAGTAAGATGAAGTGTGAAAAGTCTTCGAGCATACCAGTGGAAAGATAGCACGGAAAAACGGAGTCCATAGGATGGCCTTCGTTGATTTATTGGGAACCATTGACCCATTTGGGTGGGAAGCCATGCTATTAAAGCCCAATAAGCATGTCTAAGGCCATAATGAAATCTGTTGCAAATATATAAGAAGGAAGATGGGTGACATCAGGCCTGCGTCAGCAGCATGTGCCTCAAAATAAATACATTTCATATCACGTGCCCTTCCACTCAAAAAGGAATTGACGAATAGAAAGAGCACACGTGGCAAGAGCTTTTATCACTTCATTTCCCATATTCAGTAAGTGCATAAAAGGATCTAAAGGTGGGAATGCAATGCGTACAAATAAAGCAGATTACTTGGAGACGTGACCTTCTTACAACGGTGGATCTATCTTTTATACTTGCACGATCCGTGGAAGCACACAGCAAAGCCAATGATTGGCTAATAATCATGTAATAATTGGGTCCGAAATTTACAACATGACCCCTTCTCTCCCTATTTATACCAACCCGCTCCCCCCATTTTTCCATTATTAGTTAGTTAGTTTTTTTTAATTTTTAATTTTTAGTTTTAGCTTATTAAGATTTTTTTTAAAGCTTTTTCTAGCTTATTGTACCAGCTTATTTAGTGAGCTTAATGTAATAGATCTTGGTTATTGAAATGATATATGGTTTTTGAAGTGCTTATCCTTTAGGCTTAATCTCTTTTTCTTTTCCTTTTAGCTCATCGGAATAAGCTCTTCTCTCTAGCTTATTTATACAGCTTATTCTTTCAGCTTATTATAAATAGGCAACGAAACTAATTAGCTATTCCTTAGCTAATTGGTGTTGTTTACTTATTTCTTTTATAAGGTGTGAAATATAAGTTTAAAATAAGTTTTCGTGAGGCTTACTCCCGATTAAGCTGATTTGGGCTTATTATCTTTCAGCTTACATTCAGATCCGAATAAGCTCTAAAATAGCTTATTCGTTTGGATCTAGGCTCACATGTCATTCGGATAAGTTTTGCTTAAATTCAGATGTTCGTTTTCTTATGTTAATCTTGAATAAGTTTTCTAAAAAGTTTTATTCGTTTTGCTTATTCATTTTCTAAGCTCGAGTCGAAGTAAAGGTACAATTGCAACGAGTCTAGAACTCGGTTTATTTAGCCTTAGACACTTGGGAATTTTTGAAAGCTTCTAGTTCATTTCATACGCATTTTGTTTTGTCTAAATTTAGAGTAGAAAAACACTTTTATTAGTTTAATTCGTTTGATGTTTGTTGAAATCGTTTCACGTTTTTTCTTTTTTTTCTAATTTCTAGTTGAATAAACTGAACTTTTAAAAGGGTAATTTGTAATTGGGCCTCACTTGAATTGGTTCACGTTGTTGAATCTAGCCCGTGTTTAAATTTAGATTGGGCTTACGAGTGTTGGCATGCATTTTGTTCATGTTAGAATTTTAGGCTGTTGCAATTTACCAATATTGTTATAACTGTTTTACTGGATAACAATTTATATTTGTTTTATGTTTTTGGTACCGGTCAACTCATGAGGCGCGGAGCTTAAGGGTTTATTTAGCTAAACCGAATTTAATTATTTGTTTTAGCTAAATAAACCGGGTGGTATTCGTTTAATTGCGGGTCTCCAATTCGGTTCCATTTTCTAATCTCTTTTCAATACTTAGAATAGTTTTATTTTACCGTTTCATAATATATTTGCATATTTGATTTTTGCCATGCTTAGTGTAGATTTATTTTTGTCGTTAAATGCTATGTTTGTTAAATTGAATTTCGTTATGAGTAGTGAGTAAATAACTTGTGTTTACGATTAACTATTAAACTACGAGCTATAATAAACAGTAAAATACATGGGGTGACCGAGTCTTTTTCTAATATCTAACAAAAATTAATAGCCAATTTACATACCGTCAATTACTTTTAATGCAATTTAAATACTTGTCATTTATTTTAAAAAGCATTTTACTTTACTTGTCATTTAATTTCTTGCATCTTGTTTTCTAAGGATTTTTATTCGTTAAACCTAAGCCAGCACTTAAGGAACATTTCACGTCACTTAGCAAGCATACATTTGTCATTTATATTTTTTTAGATCAATTTTAGTATAATCTTGTAGTTTTAAATCTTAGAATTAAAATTAGTTTAATTTTTAGTATAAAAATAGTTTAAAACCAAAACCAAAAACTTGAATGACAATCAAGCTCGATTTACAACTTGAACGTAAATTTCCATTCACTTCTCACCGAGGAAAACGATACCCGTGTTGATTACTTTTTATTCTTTCCTAAGAAAAATTTGTATGATATTTTGCTTACGTATTATATATGTATTCTATAAATATATATATTATATTTAGAGGGTTTATTTGATACTACACGTGCGAAAATGACAACATCAAAATGGCGCCGTTACCGGGAAGAGGTGTAGCGATTTTTACGGGATTGTTTGTGTTCGAGCCTTGAAGATCCTTTCTTCGGAAAGTTTATTTTCGTTCTTATATATAAAAATCCAAAAATATTTTTCTTCTTATTTTTATTTTCTTTTCTTATGTATTATTTCAAAATCTAAAAATATTCTCCTTTACCCTCTTATCTGTTTAATTCTTTCTTCTTATCCTCTATATTGTTTAATTCTTATGACATCATTCAACCAACGCGAGTCTGCGAGGTGTGGACTACCACGTGATGGCTTCTATTGTTATTTATGTACGTGCCAACAGTGTGGTGTTAATCTTCTAGATGGAACTTGTTTAAATTGCACTTATGGCGATGGAAAGCCAGTCACTTGTTGTGGGTGTGAAGGCCCGTTAAAAGGTGGATTTTGTTCGTTTTGCGCATCGAGAAATGAAAATTCATTCGCTTATGATTCAAATTCGAATTATTTCAATAATGATCAAAAATTTTCCGACTACACTCCACAACCCCAGTACGAGACATACTTGTGCGAGTTATGTGGAAACAATTCTCATTATGGCTATGATTGTCCACCACGATTCTCGCTTGTCTATGAGCAGGAATCATGTTACAATCAAAACTATAATGATAATTATTATTCACATAATTCACCAAGTTTTCTTTGTTGTGATAATTGCGGGGGTCCTCACAAGACTTTCCAGTGTCAACCGATGAACCAAAATTTCAATTATTCTAATTCTTTCGGTCTTGACCAAATTCAACCCTTTAACAAGTTTTTTGATCCGACGTCTGCTATTCTCAAAAAGAAAATCATTACCTTACGCTTCAAAACCAACTTGTTGATATTTCTCCTAACGTTTTTGACCCAACTCCACAACCTCCTATGTATTTCTCGTAAATTTTGCTGGGGAACGTGCTCGTTATGGTCCTATTATACACTCAAGTTACCGTTTACCTATCTGGAAAACCGTGTTACAATCAAGATTTTAATTTCCAGCAAGATTTTCATGAATTTCAACAACAATATCTTTGTTGTGAAAATTGTGGGGGCCCTCATGAAACTTTTCAATGTCAACCAATGACATGAGACTATTTATCATAAAGGAAAAAATCTTGCTTTGATTCTATTCTTTTGTGTTTTGACCAATCTCAACCACAAATATACCGTCAATCATCCAATCTTCAATGTTCAAAATGACCTTCTCAATTCTCAAAACAAGTTATGGAGCAAATGTACATCCCTTATGTGATATGGTTGGTCAAATTATGCAAAGATAAGGAAGAAGAAGAAAAGCGAATTGCGGATAGAGCAAGCGGCTAATGATCGATATGGAAGAATTCTATTTGCTACGATGATGACGAAGGACTATACCTTGATATCACACCCGTTTTATCAAAACAAGGAATGCCCGTTGACTCTACTATAATGGGGAGGATGCATCTTGACACTTTCCAGATAAAGAATCGGACGAATTAATAAAAGTCTAGTGTTGAGAACTTGTCCATCCATGTGAGTCCGTAGGTTACTTCCAATAATAAAAGTGAGTGTGATATGCCAGTTTGTGATGATTTTACAACTTTCTCGAATCCTCTCTTTGATTCAAACGACGATTTCACCTCTAGTGATGACGAGTTACTTTCTGATGAGGATGTTCCGAAAGAAAATTTCAAAATTTATTTAAACTCTCTTTTTGATGATGAAGAGATCATTTCTCCAAAGATTGATCCGCATTATTTCAATGCCGAGTCTAATCTTATCGAATCTTTGCTTAACCGTGATATTTTAATTGATTCTTCACCTAAGTTTGATTATCTTCTCGAGGAGTTCTCCGGTGAACTCGCTCATATCGATCCAATTCCACCGGGAATTGAGAAAGCCGACTTTGATCTAGAGGAAGAAATCCGTCTTGTTGAGAATTTGTTGTATGATAATTCATCTCCACGACCGCCGAAAGAACTTAATTTGGAAATTGCTGATACTATTTTTGAGTTTTCCTCCCCATCTCCTATTCCCATTGAGGATAGTGACTCTCTTATGGAGGAGATCGATTTATTTCTTATTTTCGATGACTCGATGCCACCGGGCATTGAGGATGACGACTATGACTCGGAAGGGGATATTCGTTTTCTTGAAGAATTGCTTAGCAATGATTCCCCTCCCCTTCCCGAAAATGAGTCATCTAACCTTGATCATTTTAATGATCCGTCATCTCCTCGTCCTCCTCCGGAACCACCGGATGTTGAGGTTTTCTTTGATTTTGAGCCCGATACGGGTGTTGTGACTACCAAAGTGGTGAAGGGTATTTCTGAACACTATGTTCTTATGCCTAATATTTTGCCCACCCTTCCCACCTTTGATCCGGATTTGGACTTCACTCTTTCTCATGATTCCCTCGGATTTGGAAACAAGATTTTCGATCCAGGGATATTCATTGAAGTCCAATCCGAGAGACTTTTATCACGAGATGAATTTTCTATCTCATTCATCCGTGATCCTCTTTCTCCAGTGATTGACACTTTGCTTTCGTTTTCGTCCAAAAACGAGGACAAAGTGTTCAATCCTGGTATTCTCATTTCTCCTCTCTTATCTCATCGGGGCGAAATCATTTCTAATTTTTCTAAGAGCCCGATGATGATTTTTGGAGGGGACATTCCTCACTTGGATGTCCCGTTTCTCCATTTCTATCCTCCTTGACCAGCTCAAGTATGGGGGATCGAGTCAGGCTCAAGACTCGGTGAACAAAAATAAGCGCTTCTCGGGAGGCAACCCGTGTCTTTTTCTTCTTTTCTATTTTCTTGATTAATAAGTGAGTGTGTGATTTTATAGCCCAAGTGTGGGGGCGTGCTTCTTTCTATGGTATGTGGTATTGTTTTTGCAGGATTCGTCAAGATCATGAAGACCCGTGCTTGTTTTCAATTCTCCAATCATCCGGTTTTCGATCTTCTACTTATTTTGGAATCCTTAATCCTGATCATATATATTGTGTTTCCCTTTCACACTTGGAATTTTTTTCCATTTGCCTTTTTCATTCGTAAGTGTGGGGGTAAAACCCGACATTTTTGTAACATGAGGCAATGTTCGATCTAAGTGGTGGGGGGGCATTTTCATCTGGAAATGTGATCTTACCTGTGCCTTGCTGTGTCCCTCGCAACCCTGTTTTGGCCAAAATTTTTTTTTAATTTTTAAGTCTTAATATCTAGTTTATTGTTCATATATATATATTCTCAAAAAAAAATTTAAGTAGAAAAAAAGTTGTTAATATAAATAGTAAATAAAAAAAATAGTTGACACGAATGTAGGCTTTTCGTTGGTGAGAACGAAAAGTAAATTTTGACCCGACCGGTTTTATATCTTAGCTTTCTCCTTAACTTTAAATAGATTGATTTTGCTAATCTTTTATACAAGGAGCTATAAAACGCTAGTCTAGCTTGAAAAGGTCAAGACTTTGCAAGTTCCCATAATTAATTTTAAACATGCGAAGTTCGATTTATTATAGTTGAGATTGTTGCAAGTCTATGTGACTTGTTAAAGTGCCGATTAATCGGTTAGGCTAATTATTCACGAGGTTTCTTTATTAGAAAATTTTAAATTTGTGAAAGAACAAGAGCTTGATAGAGTAAGTTTTAAGTTTTGATGCTAAAACATAGAATAGTTGGATTTCTTTAAGGCTCATGAGAGTTAAATTGTGGCTTTTTCTCCCATTAGCTTGTTTCACCTTTATATATAATTGTTTAATAAATAGAGTTGTGCGGTTTTTTGGTTAATAATTAGTTCAATAGAAGTTTTCTTTAGTTCCTTTGTGATTAAGATGAGTATAATTGGAAACTAATTGCATCACTATATGTATCACATAATAAATATTTGTTATCCTTAAAGAGCTTAGGGTATGTGGGGTAGTAAATCTAAATAAGTAAAAATTCAATAGCCTTATTCATTCCTCTTAAAGAGCTTAGGGTATTGGAATTGTTTTTGTTGCTTCTTTTTGTCTTGTTGGTACCTAAGTGCCTTAGGGTACTATGGTGCACAAACTAAATTGGGACCATTTTTGTCTTAAGAGCCTAAAGTATATGACATGAATGGTGTCTCTGCTTAAGTAACCTAATAAAAGCCAAATTTTGGTCGCCTCGATGTGGACTTTAATCTTGATGGCATTTGATCTTTTGAAAAGGGCTAGGAGCTAATTATTGCGTTTTTAACCGTTACGCTTTATTTTTGGAATTAATAAGTATTGAAATAAAGTCTTAAAGAGCCTTCGGGTATATGACTTAAATTAAATATTGAGATACAAAATTAGGAATAAGGGAGGAAAAGTAAGTACACAATTATCTTTTATGAGTAGTGTTAGTGTAGGATCGATATATTCCTTAATGAAACACTGATATACTGTCAACTATGCGGAATCTAGTTGGCAGTACCAAGAAGAACACACAATGCTTAATCAAACGTTTTGTATTATAACTCTTTAGAATCTTCCTAAATTGCAGATCCCTAATACAATGCTAATCTCTAATATCACTAACTAATGCTTTTTGCTATTGTTGCTTTGTGGTTCGTGTTCTATCTTTTTAATACCTTCCTAGAGATCCTTTTATAAACATAAGGATAACTCTAGTAGGTGTACAGTCCTTGTATGACATAAACACTAATCAATACTAATCATTAAAATAACTGTTACAAGATAATTACTAACATAACCGTTTAAATAATAATCCTTTAAGATTCCTTTATCCACGGCAGTACGTTGACTTTTCCATACTAAAAGACAGTACTTTGATCTTCAACTTAGCAGTACTTTGACCTTTTGCTTAGCAGTACGTTGACCTTTTGACTTGTATTTCCCAACAATCCTCCCCTAACTTGAATTCTACTAGCTTGACTTCAAGTTTCTTGATGGTTAGTCATCTTTCTTCAGCATCAACACAAGTCTTCAATATAATCCTCTAAGCAGTATCTTGTATACAATCTGTTTGAGTATCTTGAAATGAAACCTCTCGTCTTGAACAGAAACACTTCTTCAAAAATCTTTGTCTTTGTATCAAACAGATTGTTCTTCTATCAGCTGCAGGTCTTCTCAGCAACATAAATGGTTTTTATGAGCCTTTACCAAGTAGCCATTCACTCTTGGGCTAGTCAGTTCTTTGGTACCTAGAAAAGGTAATAATCCATGGTGAACTAAAAACCACTTCAACACTCAGAACATTAATCATAGTGTGTTGAATACTATATGACTTTAGGTAAGTCATTACAACCATAAACGGATTTGATAAGTCTTTACCTGTAGCCGTTTGCTCAGGACTAGTCAACTCTCAGTAATAAAACATTGGTGAGTTGAGAACCATATAGTTTTGAGCAAACTATTAAAGCTATCAACGGATTTGAGTTCTCTTTTACCAAACCGGTTTGCGTTGCAGGAGCCAATATTTCAGTGTTATCCATGGTGTATTGATACCATATTAATTTTTGGTAATTGTCAACCATCAACAGATTTTGAGATCGTCTTTACCAAACTGTTTGATTTGGAATAGTCATTTTCTTATGTATATTGTCATGGGAATTTGATTTACATTCTGTGTGGTGGTTCAACCATACCTCTTATCCCCCTTAAACAGTTGGAAATATTTGTGGCCTCTAAACTTTTTGCACACTCATAAAAATATAAACAAATCTTCACAATATTTCAAAAACAACACTTTTAACTAACAGTACTTTCAACAAATGGTATTTTTCTGGTTTTTTTTGTTTTAAACTAGCAGTACTTCGAATAAAAGTACGCTTGTTCCACAGGTTAATATTCTTTTTTACAAAATAAGACTCATATATGAAAAGAAATTTTGATAAATTCATACGGTTGTTTTAAGAATTGTCACCATCTTCAGTTGTCCACAAAATGAACAGATGTATCAATGTAATGGCTGTCTCACTCTCATCTTCAACTTCCATTCCATGATCCAACATCCTGATCATCAACTCTCTAGATAGAGGATATCTTCTTTCAGCCAGCATGTGAATCGTTGTCCTATCCTCTAACTCTAGTGTATGCACTCCTAGGACCTCATAGCCTATGTCCCTGAGCGAGTCCCAAATAACTTGCTTTGGAAAGCAATCAACACCATCAGCATCATCGAATAGAAGATCAGCCCGAATGGTTGCCTCTGAAATCAAAATCTTCTTTCCAGCAACCGTAGCGCGAATATGAGGTACTTCATTAATCACTCGTAGAGAAGCTGTAGCCCAAAATTGTTGAAGCCACGGACCGATTAGATCAGGATCAACTAACAACGAGTAGTTAATGGAGCATCCAGCAAGATAATCAATGATTTGATGAAAATCGGCATTATGTTCAGTCTTCTCCACACAAGCAATCATGTTGTGTTTGTTACAAGTGCGAATATTTGCCATTGGATTGATGTGCGTCGGAGGTTGTAATTAAAAATTTGTGAATGAAAAGAGATAAAATGAGAGAAAAATGCAATTCAGTTGAGTATTTATAGGTTGCGTTGGATAACTATAAAGTTACCGTTGTAAATACGTTTTTAGCGCAAAAACGTATGTTTGACCGTTGACCGAACGTTAGAACAGTACTTAGACGTCTAAGCAGTACTTTCTAAGACGAGCAGTACTTTGAGTTGGCTAAGCAGTACTTTCAACTTAAAAAGATATCCAATCCAAATTTGTCAACCACAACCCTGTAATTTTGCAAAATATCTCTTCAAATCATTAAAACTCTGAACAATCATTCATATCCTCCCCTCAAATGTAGCGATAGAGCTTCAAAAGATCTTTTCTAACCAAAACAGTACTTTACATGAACACCAGTACTTTACACGTAGTCCTCCCCTCAAATGTAGCTATGCATTCATACATACAATTGGTTACACCAAAAATTTAAATCTTGCAAGTCGAAGCCTCTTTGGTTGAGTAAATCTGCCTTACATTGTCATTCAGTATGAACTTGACCACATTAATGAGCCTTGCTCCATAACAATCTCGAATAAAAGTGATGTCGAATCATGAATATGCTTCGGTCTTTGAGTGAAAAACAAAAAAAAAAATAAAAAAAAATAAACAAAAAAAAAAAAAAAAAAAAAAAAAAAAAAAAAAAAAAAAAAAAAAAAAAAAAAAAAAAAACAAAAAAAAAAAAAAAAAAAAAAAAAAAAAAAAAAAAAAAAAAAAAAAAAAAAAAAAAAAAAAAAAAAAAAAAAAAAAAAAAAAAAAAAAAAAAAAAAAAAAAAAAAAAAAAAAATAAAAAAAAAAAAAAAAAAAAAAAAAAAATAAAAAAATAAAAAAAAAAAAAAAAAAAAAAAAAAAAAAAAAAAAAAAAAAAAAAAAAAAAAAAAAAAAAAAAAAAAAAAAAAAAAAAAAAAAAAAAAAAAAAACAGGATTCTTTACAATGCATATGGTACTCTCATTGTCTATATGGATTTCAGATTCATTGAAGTTAAAATTCCATAATCAAAGTAGTTGATTTGATCCAAGACCTGAGCACAACCAACTGCAGAGCATACATATTATGCCTTGTAGGATGATATAGCCACAATTGTTGTCTTCTGCATTGCAAGAAACCAGTTACTCTTCCAAGATATTGAATCCTCCTGAAATGTTTTTTTTTTCGATCGTCTATCATGATTGTCCCCAGCATAGTCACTGTCTGAAAAGCTTCTAATAGAATAGGAGGAGTCCTTAGGATCCATAAACCCAAATTTGGTTTGATTTAAGGTACTTAAAGATTCTCTTTCACGCATTTAGATGTGAAGTCTTGGGAGTAACCTGAAAAAGAGAACAAGCACATACTGCAAACATTATATCAGGCCTAGAGGCAGTTAAATACATGAGAGAACCTATCATGGATCTGTATAAGTGTACATCTACTTCATCAGCTTCCTCATCTTTTGTCAACGCCATCTTGGTCTCCATTGGGGTTATTGCAGTTTTCACACTTGCAAGGTCAAATTTCTTCAACATATCTGCAACATATACTTGTCTTGAGAAATGAAAATTCCATCTGTCTTTTGTTTTACTTGCAATCTAAGGAAGAATATGAGTTCACCCATAGAACTTATTTGAAATCTGCCTTTCATCAAGGCCTCAAATTCATCACACCAAGACTTTCTAGTAGAGCCAAAAATGATATTCATTAAACATACACTTGAACTAGCATGATATCCTTCTTGTCCCTCTTAATAAAACAAAGTCTTGTTAATAGTACCCCTCCTGTATCTATGCGTCTCTAGAAATGTTAATAAAGTAGCATACCAAGCTCTAGGAGCTTGATGTAGTCCATATAAAGCTTTGACAACCTTATAAACCTTCTTAGGATGATCAGGATCAACAAAACTAGGAGGTTGAGAAACATATACCTCTTACTATAGTTCCCATACAAAAAATGCACTTTTTACATTCATTTGTATACTATGAACCTATAAACAAGGCAAAAGGTAAAATAACTAATAACTTCTATTTTGCCTCAGGAGCAAAAATCATCATAGTTAATACCATATTCTGTCTGTGGCCACTTTGCCACTAATCTTGCCCTTATTTCTGACAACTACTCCTCTTTCATCCCTTTTGTTTCTGTATACCCATTTTGTTCCAATCACCTTTGCTCCATGAGGTAGATCTACTAGAATCCATACCTGTTGCAGCCTAAACTGTAACAACTCCTCTTGCATAGCTTCAACCTAACTGTCATCTTTTAGAGCTTCAGAAATCTTTTTAGGTTCCTCTATGTAAGAAGTAGGCAAACAAACAATGTTGTTGATCTTTGTGATTGTTCCTTTGCTGCTTTTGAACATCACTTACAAGTGCATGTGCTCCTGAATGTTGCTGCACTCTGCTTCTAGTTTGCACAGATGATTTAGGATCACCAAGTATTTGACTTTGTGGGTGAATGTTGTGAATCCTAAGAGTAGGAATGGGACTAACAGCTACTTCTGTTGGTAGGTTGTTGAAATCATGGACCATACCCTCATCATCATAAGAAGCCTCATCAAAAATCCCTTTCTGAGGCTTGTTAAAGATTGTGAGCTCTGGCATATCGAAATCATCTTAATTAGCATGTTGAGAATTAACTAGTCTACTACCATAATTAACTGAGGTAGTACTGGTAGCTTTGTTCTTAGGTACTTCCCTTAACTGCTTTTGAGCAAGTTCAACCAATTCTCTTCTAAAAGCTAGACTTTCAGGAGTATCTTCTGGAATGCCAGTAGGATAAGCCTCCTTCTCTTGTGTTTTAAGGTTTTAAAACTCTGTCAAAAACTCCTTTGCCTTTGAATTAGTAGAAGACTTCCTTGATCCAACTTTTGCTGCAGTATGCTTGGCTTCTGTAGGCGCAACAATAAGCTCCTCAGAAGCATTTACATAAGGAGTTTGTAGAGTACCTGCACTGTTAGTCAATTCTGAAGTACCTGCATGTGGGTTAGTTTGATTCTCCAAAGATACAAGAATATAGTTCATAGAATCAGTGAGATAATCAATATCAAACATCCTCTATAAACCTCTCCTTCACATTAGGTTTTGCTTAAAGAAAAAAGAAATTTTATCATGCTGATTTGCTTCTACCTTTTTTGTTACTAAATTATATTACCCTAAAGCTTTGCTATATTGTGATTAACCAACTTAAGAAATAATCATCACAATTTCCATCAAACTTTCCAGCACACTTAGAGTATACTAAAATGGTAACATGGCACCCAAAGGTCTTATGTAGCTAATATTGGTTGTGGCCAAAACAAAGCTCATATGAGTTTTAGTTTTGAGGTTTAGAATACTTTTTAGCAGAAGCAGTTAGTACTGCTTGCTATATCTTTAATAGGGTAAGGGTGACTAAACCTCAAAACAAAACTCCTTATGAGCTTTTGTTTGGCCACAAACCAATTATTAGCTACATAAGACCTTTTGGGTGCCATGTTACCATTTTAGATACTCTAAGTGTGCTTGGAAAGTTTGATGGAAAGTGTGATGATTATTTCTTAGTTGGTTACTCACTAAATAGCAAAGCCTTTAGGGTATATAATTTAGTAACAAAAAAGGTAGAAGTAAATCTGCATTTAAAATTCTTAAAGAAAAACCTAATGTGAAAGGAATAGGTTATAGATGGATGTTTGATATGATTATCTCATCAATTCATTAAGAAAAACTATATTCCTGTGTCTTTGGAGAATCAAACTAACCCACATGCAGGTACTTCAGAAGTGACTAACAGTGCTGGTACTCTACAAACTCCTTATGAAAAGGCTTCTGAGAAGAAGATAAGGTGAGGCGATTATTTGTTTTTTGTTGTGCTATAGTAGCCAAGCATACTGCAGCAAAAGTTAGACCAAGGAAGTCTTCTACTAATTCAAAGGCAGAGGAGTTTTTGACAGAGCTTCAACCTTTAAAAACACAAGAGAGGTTTGCTTATCCTACTGGCATTTTCAGAAAAATACTCCGAATTTAGCTTTTGAAGAGGGAATTTTGGATGAACTTGCTTTTAAAAGCATTTAAGGGAAGTACCTAAGAACAAAGCTACCAGTACTACCTCAGTTAATTCTGGTAGTGGAAAGTTATTTCTTCAAACTTGCCAGATCAAGTGATTTAGATATGCCAGAGTTACATTTTTGAACAAGCCTATAAGGGATTTTTGATTGAGCTTCTTATAATGACGAGGTATGGTCCTATGATTCTCAAACAAATCTTACCAACGAAGTAGCTGTTAGTCCATTTCATACTCATAGGACTTCACAACATTCACCCCACAAAGTCAAAATACTTGGAGATCCTAAATTATCTATGCAAACTGAGCAGAGTGCAGCAACCATCAAGAGAACATGCACGTGTAAGTGATGTCAATAGCAAGCAAAGGAACAATCATAAAGATCAACAACAGTGTTTGTTTGCCTACTTCATATCTTAGGAGGAACCTAAAAAAGATTTCTGGAAGCTCTAAAAGTGATGACAGTTGGGTTTGTAGCTATGGGAAGAGGTTGTTGTCTATAGTTTTAGGCTGCAAACAGGTATGGATTCTAAGTAGATCTACCTAATGATGCAAAGGTGATTGGAACAAATGGGTATACAGAAAACAAAAGGATGAAAGAGGAGTAGTTGTCAGAAATAAGGCAAGATTAGTGGCACAAGGCCACAGACAGGAAGATGGTATTAACTATGATGAGGTTTTTGCTCCTGTGGCAAGAATAGAAGTTATTAGGTTATTTTTAGCCTTTGCCTTGTTTATGGGGTTCATAGTATACCAAATGAATGTATAAAGTGCATTATTGTATGGAACTATAGATGAAGAGTATATGTTTCTCAACTCCTAGTTTGGTTGTCTTGATCATCCTTAAGGAAGGTTTTATGGTTGTCAAAGCTTTAAATATGGGACTACATCAAGGTCTCCTAGAGCTTGGTTATGCTACTTTATTAACATTTCTAGAGACGCATAGATACAGGAGGGGTACTATTAACAAGACTTTGTTTATTAAGAGGGACAAGAAGGATATCATGCTGGTTCAAGTGTATGTTAATGATATCATTTTTGGCTCTACTAGAAAGTTCTTGGTGTGATGCAACTTTGAGGCTTGTGAACGACTAGATTTCAAATAAGTTCTATGGGTGAACTCATATTCTTCCTTAGATTGCAAGTAAAACAAAAGACAGATGGAATTTTCATTTCTCAAGACAAGTATATGTTGCAGATATGTTGAAGAAATTTGACCTTGCAAGTGGGAAAACTGCAATAACCACAATGGAGACAAGATGACGTTGATAAAAAGATGGGAAGCTTATGAAGTAGTGTACACTTATACAGATCTATGATAGGTTCTCTCATGTATTTAACTGCCTCTAGGCCTGATATAATGTTTGCAGTATGTGCTTGTTCTCATTTTCAGGTTACTTCCTCAATAGACTTCAAATCTAAATACGGTGAAGAGAATCTTTAAGTACTTAAGAGCAAACCAAAATTTGGGTTTATGGTATCTTGAGAATCCACTTTTAAACCTGAAGCTTACTCAGATAGTGACTATGCTGGGGCAAATCTTGACAGGAAATCCACAACCGTGGTTGTCAATTTCTTGGAAGAAGATTAATTTCATGGCAATGCAGAAAACAGACTTAGTGCTACTCTACACAAATAGCTGGAATATGTAGCTGCTGCAAGTTGTTGTGTCAGGTTCTTTGGATGCATAATAACTACTTGATTATGGATTTAATTCATGAATACTGAATCCATTATAGACAATTCTGTGCAGTACCATATGCATTGTAAAGAATCCTGTTTTTCACTCAAAGACCAAGCATATTCAGATTCGACATCACTTTATTCGAGATTGTTATGAGCAGAGGCTCATTAATGTGGTCAAGGTTCATACTGATGACAATGTAGCAGATTTACTCACCAAAGGCTTTGACTTGGCAAGATTTAAATTTTTGGTGGTAACCATTGGTATGATGAATCCATAGCTACGTTTGAGGGGAGGACTACATGTAAAGTACTGGTGTTCATGTAAAGTACTGTTTTGGTTAGAAAAGATCTTTGGAAGCTCTCTCGCTACATTTGAGGGGAGGATATGAATGATTGTTCAGAGTTTTAATGATTTGAAGAGATATTTTGCAAGATTGCAGGGTTGTGGTTGAACAAATTTGAGTTGGAAATCTTTTTATGTTGAAAGTACTGCTTCGCCAACTCAAAGTACTGCTCGTCTTAGAAAGTATCATGCTTAGACGTTCTAAGACTGTTCTACACGTTCGGTCAACGGTCAACATACGTTTTTGCGCTTACTAAAAAACGTTATTTACAAACGGTAACTTTATAGTTATCCAACGCCAAACTATAAATACTCAACTGAATTGCATATTTTTCTTCATTTTTCTCTTTTCATTACACAAATTTTTAATTACAACCGCCGACGCCATTCAATTTCTTATCCATTGGCAAACTATTCGCCAGACTTGTAACAACGAACATGATTGCTTGTGTGGGAAAAGATCTGTACATTTAATGCCGATGTCCATCAATCATGATTATCTTGCTGGTACTGCTCCATTATCTACTCGTTGTTAGTGATCCTGATCTAATCGGTCCGTGTGCTTCAAACAATTTTGTGGTTCAGCTTCTCTACGAGTGATTGATGAAGTACCTCATATTCGCGTTAAGGTGGATGGAAAGAAGATTTTGATTTCAAATGGCAACATTCGGGTGATCTTCTTTTCGATGATGCTGATGTATTGTTTGCTTTCAAAAGCAAGTTATTTGGGACTCGCTCAGGGACATAGGCTATGAAGGTCCTAGGAGTGAATACACTAGAGTTAGAGGACTAGGACAACGATCACATGCTGGCTGGAAAAATAGGGGGGGGGGAAAAAATGTTATCCTCTTATCTAAGAGAGTTGATGGATCAGGATGCTGGATCATGGAATGAAAGTTGAAGATGAGAGTGACGACGCCATTACTTTGATACATCTTGTTCATTTTTGTGGACAACTGAAGATTGGTGACTAATCTTAAACAACTGGTATGTTTATCAAAAATTTCCTTTTCATATAACTATCTTATTGGTAAAAAGATTTAACTGTGAACAAGTCTGTACTTTATTCGAAGTAGCTGCTAGTTAAAAACAAACATACCTTGTTGAAAGTATGTTAGTTAAAAAGGTTGTTTTTTGAAATATGTGAAGATTTGAGTGTGCAAAAAGGATTTTAAGGCACAAATATTTTCAAAAACTGTTTTAAGGGAATTATGTGTTGGTTAACCACCACACAGAGCAAATGTAATCAATTCCCAACCCCCCCCCCCCCCCCCCCCCCAACTAATAAACATAAGAATTGTCTAGTCCAAATCAAACTGTTTTGGTAGAGACATCTACAAATCTGTTGATGGTTGACAATTTACCCAAAAATTATATGGTGATCAATACACAATTGGTATTACACTGAAATATTGGGGCTACCCACGCAAAACGGGGCTTTTGGTAAAGAGAACTCACAATTCCGTGATAGCTTTAATAGTTTGTCAAAACGATATGGTTCATAACTCACCATGTTTTATTACTGAGAGTTGAATAGTCCTGATGCAAACGGCTACAGGTAAAGACTTATTCAAATCGTTTATGGTTTTGTACTGATTAACTAAAGTAATATTGTATACAACATCATATGAGTAATGTTCTCTGAGTGTTGAAGTGGTTTTTAGTTCACCATGGATTATTACCTTTTCTAGGTACCAAAGAACTGACTAGCCCAAGAGTGAATGGCTACTTGGTAAAGGCTCATAAAAACCATTTATGTTGCTGAGAAGACCTGCAGCTGATAGAAGAACAATCTGTTTGATACAAAGACAAAGATTTTTGAAGAAGTGTTTCTGTTCAAGACGAGAGGTTTCATTTCAAGATTACTCAAACAGATTGTTACAGTATGCTTAGAGGATTATATTGCAAGATTTGTATGATGCTGAAGATAAGATGATCTAACCATCAAGAAACTTGAGTCAGCTAGTAGAATTCAAGTTAGGGGAGGATTGTTGGGAAATACAAGTCAAAAGGTCAACGTACTGCTAAGCAAAAGGTCGAAGTACTGCTAAGATTGAAGATCAAAGTACTGTCTTTTAGTATGGAAAAGTCAACGTACTGCCGTGGATAAAGGAATCTTAAAGGATTATTATTTAAACGGTTATGTTAGTAATTATCTTGTAACAGTTATTTTAATGATTAGTATTGATTAGTTTAGTGTTTATGTCATACATGGAATGTTACACCTACTATAGTTATCCTTATGTTTATCAAAGGATCTCTAGGAAGGTATAAAAGATAGAACCGAACCACTAAGCAACAATAGCAAAAGCATTAGTTAGTGATATTGAGATTAGCAATTGTATTAGGATCTTGAATTTAGGAAGATTCTAAAGAGTTATAATCAAAACGTTTGATTAAGGAGGCATTGTGTGTTTTCTTTTGGTACTGCAACTAGATTCCGCATAGGTTGACAGTATATCAGTGTTTCATTAAGGTATCATATCGATCTACACTAACACTAATCATAAAGATAATTGTGTACTTAATTTTCATCCATTATTCCTAATTGTGTAATCTCAATATTTAATTTAAGTCATTATACCGAAGGCTCTTTAAGACTTTATTTTCTATACTTATTAAGTCCAAAAAATAAGCGTAACGGTTAAAAACAGCTATAATAGCTCTAGCCCTTTCAAAGATCAAATTGCGATCAAGATTAAGTCCAATCGAGGCGACAAAATTTGGCTTTTATTAGGTTACTTAGCAAGACACATTCATGTCATATTCCTTAGGCTCTTTAAGACATTTTAAATGGGACCAATTTTATTTGCACCATATACCTCTAAGGCTCTTAAGGCGTCAACAATGACAAAAAAATTGTAGCCAACATCATCAATTCCATTATACCCTAAGGCTTTTAAGAATGAATAAGGTTAATTTTACTTAATTAGATTCTACTTACCCCCACTATAACCCTAAGGCTCTTTTAAGGGATAAGCAAATATTTATTATTTGTGACTACATATAGTATGCCAAATTAAGTATTCCTAATTTTACTCATTCTTAATTACAAGGAACTAAAGAAAACTTCTATTAACTAATTATTAACCAAAAAAAATCACACAACTCTATTTATTAAACAATTATATATAAAGGTGAAACAAGCTAATGGAGAAAAAGCCACAATTAATCTCATGAGCCTTAAGAATTCCTACTATTTCTATGTTTAGCATCAAAACTTTATACTTTTCTCTATATCTATTGTTCTTCACAATTAAAATTTTCTAATAACGAAACTCTGGAATACTTAGCCTAATCGAATTTATGATCGCAACTTAACAAGTCACATAGACTGGCAACAATCTCAACTCTAATAAATCGAACTTCGCATATTTAAAATCAATTATGGGAACTTGCAAAGTCTTGACCTTTTCAAGCTAGACTAGCGTTTTATAGCTCCTTGTATAAAAGATTAGCAAAATCAATCTATTTAAAGTTAAGGAGAAAGCTAAGATATAAAACCGGTCGGGTCAAAATTTACTTTTCGTTCTCACCAACGGAAAGCCTACATTCGTGTCAACTATTTTTTTATTACTATTTATATTTTACAACATTTTTTCTACATACAATTTTTTTTTGAGAATATATATATGAACAATAAACTAGATATTAAGACTTAAAAATTTAAAATTTTGGCCAAAACGGGGTTGCGAGGGACACAACAAGGCACAGGTAAGATCACATTTCGATAGAAATCCCCCCCACACTTAGAATCGAACATTGGCCTCAATGTTTAAAAATGTCGGGTTTTACCCCCACACTTACGAATGAAAAAGGCAAATGCAAAAAAAAAATCCAAGTGTGAAAGGGAAACACAATATATATGATCAGGATTAAGGATTCCAAAATAAGTAGAAGATCGAAAACCGGATGATTGGAGATTTGAAAACAAGCACGGGTCTTCATGATCTTGACGAATCGGGTGTGTGAAAAAAAACAATACCAGCATACCATAGAAAAGAGCAAGCCCCCACCCTTAGGCTATAAAATCCACACACTCACTTATTAATTTCAAAGAAATAGGAAAGAAGAAAAAGATACTCGAGTTGCCTCCCGAGAAGCGTTTTTTATGTTCACGAGTCTTGAGACAGATCGATCCCCCACACTTGAGCTGGTCAAGGAGGATAGAAATGGAGAAACGAGACATCCAAGTGAGGAATGTCCCCTCCAAAAATCATCATCGGGCTCTTAGAAAAATTAGAAATAATTTTGCCCCGTTAAGATAAGAGAGGAGAAATGAGAATACCAGGATTGAACACTTTGTCCTTGTTTTTGGACGAAAACGAAAGCAAAGTGTCAATCACGGGAGAAAGAGGATCACGGATGAATGAGATAGAAAATTCATTCCGTGATCAAAGTCTCTCGGATTGGACTTCAACGGAATATCCTGGATCGAAAATTTGTTTCCATATCGGGGAATCATGTGAGAAAGAAGTGAAGTCCAAATTCGATCAGTTGGAAGGGGGGCAAAAATATTAGGCATAAGAACATAGTGTTCAGAAATACCCTTCACCACTTTGGTAGTCACAATACTCGTATCGAGCTCAAAATCAAAGAAAACCTCAACATCCGGTGGTTTCGGAGGAGGACGAGGAGATAACGGATCATTAAAATGATCAAGGTTAGATGACTCATTTTCGAGAAGGGGAGGGGAATCATTGCTAAGTAATTCTTCAAGAAAACGAATATCCCCTTCCGAGTCATAATCGTCGTCCTCAATTCCCAGTGGCATCGAGTCATCGGAAGCAAGAAATAAATCAATCTCCTCCATAAGAGAGTCACTATCCGTGACGGGGATATGAGATGGGGAGGGAGACTCGATAATTGTATCAACATTTTCCAGATTAAGTTATTTCGGCAGTCGTGGAGATGAATTATCATACAACAAATTTTCAAAAAAACGGATTTCTTCCTCTAGATCAAAGTCGGCTTTCTCAATTCCCGGTGGAATTGGATCGATATGAGCGAGTTCACCGGAGAACTCCTCGATAAGATAATCAAACTTAGGTGAAGGAATAATTAAAAATCACCGGTATAAGCAAAGATTCGAATAGATTAGACTCGGCATGGAAACTCTAAATGCGGATCAATTTTGGAGAAAATGATCTCTTCTATCTTCAAATGAGGGTTCGATAAATTTTAAATTTTCTTTCGGAAACGTCACTCATCAGAATAGTTACTCGTCTATCACTAGAGTGAAATCGTCATTTGAATCAAAGAGAGGATTCGAGAAAGTTGTAAAATCATCACAAACTGGCATATCACACTCACTTTCATTATCGGAAGTAACCTCGGACTCACTTGGGATTGGGACAAGGTTCTCAACACTAGACTTTATTAATTGTCCGTTCTTTTTCTGAATAGTGTTCAAGGATGCTCGTTCCCCATTATGAGAAGAGTCAAACGGGTCTTCTTGGTTGATAAAACGGCGTGGTGATATCAATGTATAGTCCTCGTCTCATCGTAGCAAATAGGGAATCTTCCAATATCGATCCTTAAGCCGCTTTGCTTCTTCCGCAATTCGCTTTTCTTCTTCCTTCTTTGCATATAATTTGAACCAACCATATCACATTATGATGTCATTTGCTTCCATAAGCTTGTTTTGAGATGAGAGGTCCATTATTGAACATTGAAGATTGGCATGTTTGACGGTTTATGTGGGGTTGAGATTGGTAAAAACCAAAGAATTAGAATCATGCAAGGATTTTTCTTATGATAATAGTCTTCATTAATTGGTTGACGTTGAAATGTTTCTTGAGGGCCCACAATTTTCACAACAAAGATATTGTTGTTGAAAATCATGAAAATCTTGCGGGAAATTAAAATCTTGATTGTAACACGGTTCCAGATAGATAAACGGAACTTGAGGTGTATAATAGTGACCATAACGAGCATCGTTCCCGCAAAATTAACGAGAATACATAGGAGGTTGTGGAGGTGGGTCAAAAACGTTAGGAGAATTATCAACAAAGTTGGGTTTTGAAGCGTAAGGTAATGAATTTTCTTTTTCGGAATAGCACGTCGGATCAAAACTTGGCAAAGTTTGTGGGAGCTCATCAATGGTTTGATTGCATGGTTCCGGATTAGAGATAATCGGAGCTTTCGGTGGACAATTATAACCAATATGAGCACCGTTCCCACAAGACTTGCAAGTACATCGTTGACAAAAAATTCCATCTAACGAATCACCACACTTGTAACAACAATTGTGGTTAATTTGTGGAGGACTTTGCGAGGATTTTTTACCGGGGTCTTGATTGAAGACGATTGGCTCTTGTGGTGCACTAACAATGTTAGTGTTGTCATTGGACGACTCAAAAGTGTTTAGAATTTCGTTTTCATCATGAATTGTATACCAACCTTCATTCAAACACTTTCGCACAAAAGCACAAGATCGACAATATAGACCATCAACCGGGTCTCCACAAGTTGCACAATTCTGAGGGGGTTTAGGAACAAGAATCTTGTCTTCAAGACCTCCTTTTGAACAACAAAAGTCTGCAGTGTACAAAGCTCCACAAGACGAGCATTCTTTAATCGAGAAGAGGGGGTTCAAACGATGATCGAGTGACGCCATAAGAATTAAACAATATAGAGGGTTAAGAAAAGAATTAAATGGATAGAGGGGGGGGGTAAAGGGGATTATTTTTTTGATTTTGAACATAATAATAAGAAAGAATAAAATTAGAAAAGAAAAATAATTTTTTTTTATAAAATTTTTTTCTATAAAGAAAATAAAATGAAAATTAAAAGTTTTTTAGATTTTTTTTTTTTTTTTTAAGAACGAAAATAAAACTATCCGAAGATGGATCTTCAAGGATTCGAACACGAACAATCCCGTAATAATCGCTATACACTCTCCCCTTTCTAGGCAGCGGCGCACACAAAATTGATTCAAGTCCAAACACACTATATATATATATAATATATAATATATAAGGAGGATATCAATAATAATATAGTATAGTATTCCCGTCGGGTTCTAGAAAATCGCTTTTAACCAAAGCAATTTCAAAAACCTTCCTGGCCGTTTCCTCGAGACGAGGTTGAATGAAAAACTACGTTCAAGTTGTAAATCGAACTTGATTGTCGTTCAAATTTTTGGTTTTGGTTTTAAACTTTTTTATACTAAAAATTAAACTAATATTAATTCTAAGATTTAAAACTACAAGATTATACTAAAATTGATCTAAAATATATAAATGACAAATATGCTTGCTAAGTGACGTGAAATGTTCATTAAGTGCGGGCTTAGGTTTAACGAATTAAAATCCTTAGAAAACAAGTTTCAAGAAATTAAATGACAAGTAAAGTAAAATGCTTTTTAAAATAAATGACAAGTATTTAGATTGCATTAAAAGTAAATGACGGTATGTAAATTAGAAAATTCTAGTGACTATTTTATTTTTTATTTTTTTTATTTTTTTATTTTTTTAAACCTTTTTAAAACTGTACTTAAATTCCAAGTCACTAATCGCTTAGCAAACACAAGTTATTTACTCACCACTCATAACGAAATTTAATTTAACAAACACAACATTTAACGACAAAAATAAATCTACACTAAGCATGGCAAAATCATAATATGCAAATATATTATGGAAACGTAAAATATTACTATTCTAAGTATTGAAAAGAGTATTATAAAATGGAAATCGAATGGAGACCCGCAAATATTTTAAACGAATACACCCGTTTATTTTGCTAAACAAATAATTAAATTCGGTCTAGTTAAATCAAACCCTTGTCGCTCCGCGCTGGCTCAGGAGTTTGACCATGTTCCCCTTGTACTTGGTACCAAAAAACTAAATACAATATAAAATTGTTGACAGTAAAACAGTTATAACAATATTGGTAAATTGCAACAGCCTAAAATTCTAACATGAACAAAATGCATGCCAACACTCGTAAGCCCAATCTAAATTTAAACACGGGCTAGATTCAACAACGTGAACCAATTCAAGTGAGGCCCAATTACAAATTACCCTTTTAAAAGTTCAGTTTATTCAACTAGAAATTAGAAAAAAAGAAAAAACGTGAAACGATTTCAACAAACATCAAACGAATTAAACTAATAAAAGTGTTTTTCTACTCTAAATTTAGGACGAACGGAAATGCGTATGAATTGAACTTAGAGCCTTTCGAAATTCCCAAGTGTCTAAGGCTAAGTAAACCAGAGTTCTTAGACCGTTGCAATTGTTAACTTTACTTAGACTCGAGGCTTAGAAAATGAATAAGCAAAACGAATAAAACTTTTTAGAAAACTTATTCAAGATTAACATAAGAAAACGAACATCTGAATTTAAGCAAAACTTATCCGAATGACATGTGAGCCTAGATCCAAACGAATAAGCTATTTTAGAGCTTATTCGGATCTGAATGTAAGCTGAAAGATAATAAGCCCAAATCAGCTTAATCGGGAGTAAGCCTCACGAAAACTTATTTTAAACTTATATTTCACACCTTATTAAAGAAATAAGTAAACAACACCAATTAGCTAAGGAATAGCTAATTAGTTTCGTTGCCTATTTATAATAAGCTGAAAGAATAAGCTGTATAAATAAGCTAGAGAGAAGAGCTTATTCCGATGAGCTAAAAGGAAAAGAAAAAGAGATTAAGCCTAAAGGATAAGCACTTCAAAAACCATATATCATTTCAATAACCAAGATCTATTACATTAAGCTCACTAAATAAGCTGGTACAATAAGCTAGAAAAAGCTTTAAAAAAATCTTAATAAGCTAAAACTAAAAATTAAAAATTAAAAAAACTAACTAACTAATAATGGAAAAATGGGGGGAGCGGGTTGGTATAAATAGGGAGAGAAGGGGTCATGTTGTAAATTTTGGACCCAATTATTACATGATTAGCCAATCATTGGCTTTGCTGTGTGCTTCCACAGATCGTGCATGTATAAAAGATTGATCCACCGTTGTGAGAAGGCCACGTCTCCAAGTAATCTGCTTTATTTGTATGCATTGCATTCCTACCTTTAGATCCTTTTATGCACTTACGAATTATGGGAAATGAATGATAAAGCTCTTGCCAACGGTGTGCTCTTTAATATTCGTTCAATTCCTTTATGAGTGGAAAGGCTGTGATATGAAATGTATTTATTTTGAGGCACATGCTGCTGACACAGGCCTGATGTCACCCATCTTCCTTCTTATATATTTGCAACAGATTTCATTATGGCCTTAGACATGCTTATTGGGCTTATAGATAGCATGGGCTGGCCCGACCCTTAAATGGGTCAAGGACTGGCCTAATAATCAACGAAGGCACCGATAGACTCGTTTTTCCGTGCTCTTTCCACTGGTATGCTCGGAGACTTTTCACGACTACATCTTAGCTTTGAGTAATAATTAAACTTGACCAAATTGAGCCCGATAATTCCCGTTTTTGCACCGTTTTTAATCCTTTTACCTGCAAGACATAAAAATACCAAACAAAAATATTTGCAATATAATAAAGCATATTTTAGCATTTTTAGTCTAATTAATAGTGTTTTCCTAGTTATGAATGATGTGTATTTTAGCGAACATCAAAACCTGACGTTGATAACTCTATTCAGCAAAATTTGATGTTTTGATGCTTCTTAATATACAAAAATTTTTGGCTAGGTTTGACCAAGATATATAATCCATCAGGATAGGTGTTTCAAAAAAATATCATTACAAGTTTTATGATTTGTATAAACGCGTTATAAAGAAAGTCCCTTAGTAGTGTGAATATCAAAAAGGAAAGTGTAGGTGCGTGGGTATGTTGGTATAGGGGTTTCAAATGTATAAGGGCAGAGTCTAGTTTCGAATGTCTGTAAGGTTTGATGATTAATATCGGACGAGGCTAATGAATGTAAGTATTCAACTTACTTAGGAAGTATAAGGATGAATCATGACTCAACACACCATAAGCAGACGATGGAATATATAAAGGTATATAGAAAGCTCTAGTGCATCTTAATAATAACGCGCGTTGAAACGAGAAATAATGATATTTAAAGAAACGTTGCACACAATGTTTAATAACGAAATAGACAACCATATATGTTTGTGGTTTAGTTTAGTCAATAAAAATGTGTCTTTATGAACTCGTTAAGTTTTTGAAGATGTTACGACGTTCTTACGAAAAGTTACTATTTATAGAAAGTTTCCATTTTAGGAAAAAATTTAGTTTCGAGGCGTAAATAGTACCCTCTAATTTATTCGTTTCCATATTTCAAAGAAAATGAACTAGTGAAACCCCAGCGTCTAACTAAAATCCTTAGCTCGCTAAATATATATAAAGACTTGCTATATTTAGAAACGGCCAACAACAACGACTTATCATTTTTAGAAAATTTCTAAACCTTCGTTTTAATATTAAGAAGCTCCACGAATATTTTCAAAGACTTTCGAAACATTTTTAAACGTCCGTTTACCCTCATTTAAAATTCAGACCAGCAACTATATTTTTCTTAATCTCCCATGGACTTGACCATAACCTGACCATAACGCCGTCATATTTTCCCAACTATCCAAAATTCTTTTACGCCAAAACTTAATCGACCAAAACCACTATAATACTAGCCTAACCTCATTGCCATCTTTGTTGCAACTCACAAATCTCACAACCTCTCAATCAAGAACAAATTATATATCCGAAATCATCAAAGATCTTTATTAAAATAATTATTTATTTTAATAATTTGAAAATCATAGCACAAAACAATAGAGTCACGTAATTCAAAAGTATAAAGAATGCATAACATCGATTACTTAACAAAAACGGTGATGGGACGATTGCGGAGAGTGGCACATTCGAGAAAGAATATCCCTAGAATTAAAGTCCAACAAATGGGAAGAGCTCGCGGGGAGAGATTATGCGGATGACGGATGAATATTGCACGCAGTTGTTAGTTCGATGATGAATCAAATCCATTAGCTCAAGACTGCACAATTCGGTTAGCTCCACAAATAGTTCGTGATAGTAAGGATTTGAAATGGCAAAAGTAATAACTTAAGAATGAGATAAGGTAGTTCAAGTGAGGCTTTAAGATTTTGCTGAGCGGTAAGATACGATCGCGTTTCTAGATCCTTATTAACGGATTCTGGTGATTGTCGGGTTTGAGTTCATACTCGTGTCATATTGGATACCATTAAGCCTACTCATTTATAATTTATTATTTACATAAAAGAGGGCCAATTTATGTAAATTAATGATTGTTAAAACTTAGATTCAGTGATTTACAATTCTTTATTTAAATGAAGAGCGCAGTCTCCATCTTTCAAATAAAGAGATTTTAAATCAGGTACTTATTAATTTATCGATCAATACGCGTACTCACAAAATCTTCAAGGTGGTGGATGAAAATACGATGCATGCGCTCTAATGAGTATGGGACGAGTGTTTAAAACTCGTCTTCGGAGACGGGGAGTAAAACAATTAGGCAAGATTGACATAGAGTTTAAAATAGTTGATGAGTATATGACTAAAGTAAATAAGATAAAGATCTTTATAAACGAGTTTACATAGCAATTATCGTATCAATCCTCCTATTACAATTCCCGCCCATACAAGACTTGTAATACTTAGATTCACACATAATTCTATGTAAACCAAAACTGTGACGGGTTTCGCGTAAATAGATTATTGGAATAGGTTAGATAGAAAATTGGGTAAGCCATTTGTGCAACTCACAATGTCTTAGAAAAGTTTAGATATATATGTAGACAACTTCCATATATGAAATCGGGGAAATATACGTAAGGCAAACGTAAATCATAAAGAAAAGATGACCGTAGAGAAAAGTTAAGTGCATAGAAAAATAACGCAGGGCAGATGTAAACCTATATCATAACATGCTCAAGGAAAAATGGTTCTCAGGTACGCCATAGCAAAAAAGATAATCGCAGAGAAAAGATAAGCGTAAGCTCATAGTAAAAATACGTATTAGGCACACATAAAAGCATGTAAGGATCACATACTGATTATAGACCAGACCTAGATATTCTACCTGGTTCTCTATAACCTTGGCTCTGATACCAATCCGTCACACCCCCCAGACGGGGCCTGGACGGAATACGTGTCCAGAGGCGTGACGTCATCATATTTCGAACACAAGGCACGAGAGAACGACCTCTAATGGACGTTTTGAAAATCATAACTCGTTGCATTATTTAAAAAAAAAATAAGTTTTACAAGATTCAAAAGAAATTAAACATTTGCGGAAGCATAAGTAAAATGTAGCGGAAGCATAATTTAGTTTTAAAAGATAGCGGAAGCGAAATTTATGTTTTCAAAAGACAACGAGTATGATAATTTGATAAGTCTTGAAATAGGGTATCATATTGCACGTAGACTCCACATAGCACATCAGAGAAGTCCAAAGCTAAGTACCTGAGAAAAACATGCTAAAAACGGTCAACATAAAGTTGGTGAATTCATAGGTTTAAGTAAAACATTTATGAGGATCAAAAACGTTTAGTGAATACTGCCTTACTCGCAGTATCATGAAAAGTATTTAGTAATCAGAAACGTTCAACCAAAGTAGTATGGACCACAAGACTTCAAAACGTATGCGACAGTTATAGGAGATATAACTTCACATAAAATGGGGTGGGTATTTACGTTGCACTAAGCTCATGACACCGAAGCCTTAAGTATACATTGTTATAAGTTGGTACCCCGGTAGATGCATTGCCTAACACCTAGTTCCTCAAATGAAATGCGTTCGTTGACATGGTAGTGCGTTGTTATCTACCCAGACGGGGGAGTTCAATCCCAATAGATCTATTCACAGCATTTGCGCTCCCTCAACCGGTCCTCCGGTCAAGAAATTAACGGTTCATGATAGGGGGACTTCATGGCAATAGGGTAACTTAGGCAAACCACGTAAACAGGAAAATTCTCACGTAAAGTACTTGTGTCCAAAGTAAAAGTAACCAACGTATTCGTAAAAGTTTATCGTACTTATATTCATAAGTCAAAAGAACCAACGCATCCATAAAAGCTCTGGGTATTTGTATCCCTATGTAAAAGAGTGTGATGTCAATCATGTAACCAGTTTGTAATCAACGTATACGAGTTTGAATTTTAGTAATGTAAACAAGTTTGTAAACAAGCATGTTTCTCCCCCCAAAAGTTATAAGGAAAATGTAAAACAAGTAAAACGTGGGGCTATGAACTCACCTCGACGTTGCAGAACAATTGGCAGATATGCAAATAATATGCACAACACAAATGAAAGACGAATCGGCTCGACCAAGAAGTTGCAACTTAACTTAACGGTTGTATTCAACTTAACGTTATATCCTATTGTTTAGGATGATGATTTTGGAATTTTTTCGATGGATCAGCGCGACACGTTGATAAGGGATTTGGATTTCGAGTTGGATGAGTTTGGTGGTTGGTTAAATAAAATAAACCGAAAAGAAAACGCAAGGTATGTAATATATTCCATATATATATATTACATATAAAAGAAAAAAATTATATAATTCATATGGTGAATTATATAATAAAGACAAACAACCAAAAGAATAAGTTGCAATATATAATACTTTACAAGTATTATATAAGAAATGTGATTAAAATAACGGTAATAATAAAAATTCGACACTTTTCAAACGTCGCCAGTTAAATTAATAAAAAGTTCTTGCGTAAAAGTAAATACACGTTTTAAAGTTACGAATTAGATAAATGAACTTTTTAAAGTTTTTTTACAAAAAACTTATTATTTTATTTATTAGAATTATAAAATAATGTTTTATATATCAGTGTTTCGTTGCGCGTTTTAACTAAACTAGTTGTTTTGTTTATAAAAGTATAGTTTTTCGTTTATTTACCGATTTATTGTAAAATCACAATTTAATAATCTTAAAAACTATATAACTTTGTCATTTTATCGGGTTTCTAAAATAGTATAAACTTTAATGAAAATTTACTAAGTATAAAGATTTTTAGAAATTTCGGCATGACTTTGCCGTTTGTATGACGTTTCCATTTTTACCAAAACCATCGTTTTTCCCATTTAATCAATATATGTTGCAATTTATATCCACGTGTTTTAAATTTATAATTAGACGAGACAAACCAATTACCAAAATAATTTAAACCAAACACCCCTTTAGGCAGTTAAATGCAAATCCAAACGCCCTTATTTAGGTCGTTGACCATCGAGACAAACACCCCTTTATGGGCTGTTGTGCCCACTGCCAAACGCACCCGCTGTGGTTAAACCACATAAACAAACACAGCCTTGTGGCTGTTTTACGCAGCCAAACGCACCCTTATTGGGTGTTAAACCCATTTGAGCCATAAAACGCAAAAACAAACGCCCCTTAGGGGCTGTTATACGCAAACCCAAACGCACCCTTGTGCGGACTTTTACAAAACCAACCGCACCCGATGTGGGTCGTTAACAAACCAAACGCACCCTAAAGATAACAAACCAAATGCACCAGTGGTGCTTAAGAACGAACCAGACGCACCCTAGGACTTATAGACCACAGAAATCAACGCACCCTTTTGGGGTGAAAACCACGCGCACTCGTGGTGCCATCGAAAAACAAACGCAACCCACTCGGTCTGTTTTCACAGCCAACACGCACCCTACGCGGTGACAAAAACCTAACGCACCCTGATTTGACACGAAAACCAACGCACCGAAAGTGATGCTACCATAAAACAGACGCACCCTAGTGGGTGAAGAAATACTACACGAACCCAACCATTGGGCTTGGAAAAACCCAATGTATCCATGAGATGGGCTGAGAGGTGGTGCGACTGATGGTGTGATGGAGATGATGATGTGGAGGGGCGGATGTAGTTGGGGTGGTGGCGGTGTGTACCCAGAACGAAGGAGGCGGCGGTGGTGGGAGGAGGACGATGGTGTTGGGTTGGAGATGGTGGCGATCGTTGTGGTGTGAAGATGGTAGAGGTGGTGTTGGCGGTTCGGTGTGGAGGTCGCCGGAAGTACTCGCCGGAAACTGAATGGGGGCGCCGGATTATCAAGAGAGAGGAAGAGGATTGTGTGAGTAGGGTTATGTTATAAATGAAATGAAAACCCTATCTTCTTCTTATTTATACTCCAAAAGATAAAAATCAAATTGTAAAGTTTATAATACTTGAGGGTGATGATGAAAATATTACCACATGGACTGAAAATGTAACTTTTGGTAAATAATGATTTGGGACTCGTTTGGACTAGTTAACGATTGAATTAAATTACGAAAGTTACGCCATTGTTTTCCAAATAGTTTTTCCTATAAAATTGAGTATCCACTCGACTACATTTTATAAATGTGTTTATAAAATTTATTTAAAAATCATTATAATTTATTTGATACCATTGGGTGTCGCGGGTAAACTTTGTCCGTAAAAATTAAACTTTATTTTGAACATTCGCGTTTTTAACTAAACGTTTTTAAATAAATTAATAAAGAATTTATTAACTATTTTTATTTAATAAAAAGTGATGAATATAAATTTAATTATTTTCATGTGTCGGTACGCGTTGTCTTCAAAATTTTGCGAGGCTATTTTAGTTACTTTCTGCTTGGTTTCGTATCTCGGGCAAAACTAAAAAGTTGTCCGGAATGTCATTTTACATCAAATTGCTTTAGAGTCCGAGTTGTGAAAACGTAATTTAGCGGGTCGTTTTTGATAAATCAATTCAGGAATAAAATATATCTTCTCGTTTTCAAGTCAAATAAGTTAGAGAAATAAATTTGCAAATGAGCGATAATAAGCGAAATTATGATTTATTATTTAAAAACGTTTCAAAAATTTTACCGGCTACGCGGTAATCGTTTTTATGTGACCGTAAAAGGTCAAAAAGTCAAAAGTCAAGTCGGAACCAAAAAGTCAAAGGGTAAAATAGTCATTTAAAATATCAAAAATTGCGAGGTGTGACAGTACCTACCCCTTAAAGGAATCCCGTCCCGGGATTTGATTTTTGTTAACCTATTGTGTGATTAGGAACATATTTAGGATTTAACAAATCTTTTTTTAAACATGGCGTTGAAAATTTTATTCAGCAAAATTCAATGTTTTGACACTTCTTAATATACAAAAATATTGGCTAAGTTTGACCAGGTTATTTAATTCATCAACATGAGTATTCTAGAAAAATATCATTACCAGTTTTGTGGTCGATATAAACGCGTTATAAAGAAAGTCTCTTAGTAGTGAAAACATAAAAGGAGAAAGTGTAGACGCGTGGGTATGTTTGTATAAGAACTTAATCGTTTAAGGGCAGAGTCTAATTTATGATGTTCATACGGTTCGGCGATTAATATCAGACGAAGCTAATGAAGGTAAGTATTCAACTTACTTAGAAAGTACGAGGATGAATCATGGCTCAACACACCATAAGCAGACGGTGCGAATTAAAGTAAAACCGAACGGTTCTAACCGCAATTTAATAAATAGACGCACCGTAGAACGAGGAATAATAATAATAACGGAACGTTGCACACAACGTTTAATAACGAAATAGACAACCATATATGTTTGTGCTTTAGTTTAGTCAACAAAATGTGTTTTTACGACTTATTAAATTTATAAAGATGTTACGACGTTCTTACGAAAAGTTACTATTTATAGAAAGTTTTCATTTTAGGAAAATTTTAATTTCTAGACGTTAATAGCATCCCCTAATTTAATCGTTTCTATATCTCCAAAAATGAACTATTGAAACCCTATCGTTAACAAAATACTTAGCTTGCAATAGTATATATCTATATTATAAAATATATATAAATATAATATATATAAAGAATAAATATATATATATATAAATATAATATCTATCTATAATGTTGCTATCTTTAGAAATGACCAACGCCCAACGACTAATCAGTGTTTTAGAAAAACCCCAAACCTTCATTTTGATATTAAGAATGCTCCACAAATATTTTCAAAACTTACGACACTTAAAAAACCATTTTCGAGACATTTTTTACACGTCATATTTACCCTCATTTAAAACTTCGACCAGTTAACTATATTTTTATTAATTCACCCATGGACTTGACCAAAAACTTGACCATAACACCGTCATATTTTCCAAACTATCCAACACCTTTTTATGCCAAAACTAATCAACCAAATTCACTATAATTCAAGCCTAATCTCATGCCATCTTTGTAGCAACTCACAAATCTCACATCCTCTCAACAAGAACAATTTATATATCCGAAATCATCAAAAATCTTTATTAAAATAATTATTCATTTTAATAATTTGAAAATCATAGCACAAACATATGGAGTCGTGAATCAAAAGTATAAGAATACACAACACGATCGTTTTCGAGATCTTTTTAAAGGATTTTCGGTGATTATCGGGTTCGAGTTCATACTCATGTCATATCAGTAATGTTCCCAAATCTTGAGGGTAAGCACTATTTTTTCCAAATTCTAGGTCGTGTGTCGTGTAGTTCTTCTCATTAACCTTCAGTTGGTAGTAGCTAGTCCTTAGGTCGATTTTCGAGTAGACGCTACATCCTCGTAGTTGATCGAAAATATCATCTATACTAGATAACGGATAACGGTTAGCTTGTTAAATTCTCGGCTTGTCAGTGTACATCCTGAAGGATCCATCCTTCCTATTTAACGAACAATATCGAAGCTCTCCAGGGTGAGGAACTCGGTTTTACAATTCCCTTTGAGTATACGACTTACTACGCCAGAGTCGATCAACTCTCTTTCTCTCAACACATAACGTGCCTCCGAGTCTCAAGTTATCTCGCTCCAATGTAAATCCTGAGTGGGGCAACAACGGGTGCAAGTGGATACTCAGATGATGGTGCAACAATAGCAGATGGTGCGGGTAAAATGAGAGCAGTAGGGATCCTTAGAGTATAAGTAGTAGGTGATACATATCTCTCGGGTATCTTAGTATCTGACTCTGAATCGTCTGAACACAGAAAAGGTGAAACCATAGGTGCTACAGATACGGGAGGTGGTGAACTCTCCGATGGATCAACCTCTGACGATGAATGAGTATCAAGCTCGAGCACCCCGGCAGGTGAGGCAACTGCAGCCGCCCCAACCTCCGGTGCAACCGGAACCTCAACAGGAATAGAACCGATAAGGATAACTCACGGAAAAGAGGATCCCACACTCTCAACTGATAAGTCTGAAGAAATAGAAATAACCGAAGCTGCCATAACCTGCGCAAGCAAAAGTTTATATAAATCCCCTTTATATGAAACCATGCCGATGCGTGCAATGCAGGAAAAATATAGATGTAAGGTATAGTCATGGCAAGATTATACTACGTATAATTATAGAAAAAGTATTATAATTAATACTCGCGTACTTATCGATAGTACTTATATACGTAAACAAGTAAGCACGTAGGATCACATACTGGTTATAGACCAGACCTAAATATACTACCTGGTTCTCTATAACCTTGGCTCTGATACCAATCTGTCACACCCCCAAACGGGGCCTAGTCGGAAACACGTGTCCGGGGGCGTGACGTCATAATATACATCACACAAGATACAAAGAACGACCTCTAAGGGTACGTTTAAAAATCCAACATCGTTGCATTAATTAAAATAGTTAAAGTTTTACATAGGCCCAAAGATAATATGCGGAAGCGAATAAAAGGTTTTAAAGTTTGACAACGATGTTAACATAGATAATAATAATTCTTGAAAATCGGTCCAATGCAAGGCTACACCATAAAGCAAGCAAAGACATCCACAGCTAAGCACCTGAGAAAAACATGCTAAAACGTCAACATAAAGTTGGTGAATTCATAGGTTTGCATTTAATATTAAAAGTGGACCACAAGTTCACAGTACGCACGTGACAGTTATAGGAGATACAACTTCACATAAAAGCATTTACGTTTGCGCTAAGCTCATGACACCGAAGCTCAATTTAAAAGGAAGCATATTATATGCCAAATAGAATTACTCGCCCTAAAGGTATCCGACCACAGATACCTTATTAAAAATCCGACCATGGTTTATAATCCGTTATCGGGAGCCCCGTGGGTAGTGAGCGCTACTCACCCGGATAGGGATAATTAGTCCCAAATAGATCTATTTATAACACTCACGCTTACTTAACCAGTCAGTCGGTCAAGAAATTAACGGTTCATGATAGTTCGGGCATTAATGGTCTATTCGCTACTTAGGCAACACGTAATCAGGAAAAGGAAACGTAAAGTAACTGTGTCCATAGTTTAAAAACAAGCAATGTTTCTCACCCTAAAATAGTAAAGTAAAAGTAGTAAAACGTGGGGCTATGAACTCACCTTAGCAAGATGAGCAAATGATAATCACGCAAGTAAAAGATGATATAGAAATCTAGCCGCGACCTAAAATAATAACGCGTCTCAGAAACACGGAAAGTATGCCAAGAATTGCACAATATGTTCATCACCAAGATACATCCATGTGTATTTGCTTTAGTTTGATTATCAAATCATGATGAAATAAAATCATATAGCTTTTCGCTAAGTTTTGGCGTTTAACCAAAAATTACTATTTTTAGTAAGTTTCTATTTTAGAAAAGTTTTTGTTTCCAGACGGTTAATTACCGGTTCCCTATATTTATTAAGTTTCCATATTTTCAAAAACGCAAACGAACTAACCTTATCGTAAACTTCTATGTCTGTTCACTAAATTTTTACCAAACTTACTATTTTTAGTAACTTTAACGCTTTTCCTAAAATATATTAACGATGTCTTTAAACGATACTAATCAATATGTATGTGTTACTATATGTTTTGCTAGTGTTTCTTAAGTCAAAATGTCCGAAAGTGTCCGAAAACCCATTTTACTATTCACATCAACAACTATTCATTCGGTTTAGCCGAAAAATGTTTCAAGTTTCATTTGGCTATAACTTGGCCGTTTTAAGTCCAATTTTAGTGTGCGATATATGAAAAACTATCTATTCGAAACAAGCTCTCAAAAAACTACTTTTACGCCTAATGAAAACATTTTTAGGTCAACCAAAACCCCAAAACTATTTTGGGTCAGCAAGTACTTTTTGTCAAAAACGCAACCAAAATCCACCCGAACTTCACAATAGTGCCTAATCTAGCCTAATCTCCATTCACAACTAATCCATAAAAAAAACCACACCTAAGACTAACCTAATCCCTTTATTTCTATTGTTGCAACTCTTATTCGACTCTCATCTCACCAAGAACATAATATTTAACTAGTGAAACAAAGTAGCATCATTATTTATGAAATCCTGTTTTATAATCTTTCAAAAATTAAATCACAACATGAGGATGTATGAATCTTGAACATATAAAAAGAACATAAATAAACCACAAATAAAGGTTCAAGACACTTACAAGAATGAAGAACAAGTAAAGAAATCACAAGATCTATACCTCAAAATAATAGATCTATAAAACCCAATAACAAATCTTGAAACCCTAACTTAGATCTTGATGAAAAACCTTTAAACCAAAGAACCAATACTTTAAATCACCTTAGATGTTCTTAGAAATGAACCTTGTATGCTTAGATTATGCAAGAAATCAAAGAAAATGGGAACCCTATATGGGTGTTTGTTGGTCGTGGGCTTCAAGAAGAGGAGAGGGAGAGAAAGAAATTTTTGGAGGCTTGAAAATGATTATGAAACCCTAAGTTGTGATATGTGATGGTATTTATAGGTGAACATTAGGTTTAAGGTATGAATAATAGGGTACATGTGACCAACACACACCAAAAGTGTGTGTTTGCTTGTTCGGCCAAAACTAACCACAAGAACCATGGTTTATTTTTTTGAGTCTTGGTTCATTATTAGGTGCATAAGTTGGTCTTGAGTTGGTCAAATGAGGTCAAAGTGTGTAAGTATCATTTGTCTTGGTCTAACTTGAGGATATGTGCATGAGAAAGACCCTCTCATGTGTCATTTTCACTACTTACATGCACACATGCATAATAAGACAAGGAAAGATGCCTTTGATTTAATTTCAAGGTTCAAGGTGCATTTGGTTTGGTTTTAGGCGTCCAATATATAACAAGAGGGGAGGGTGAACGAAATTTTTGACTTATGAACATGAGATGGACGATAACTAAAGTTTACACGAAAAGATTTTGGGTTTTCGGGGTTCCGTTAGGTCAAAAACGCGAAAAACATAATTTAAACGTTAAAGCGTAAAAATAAATATCGGGAGTGATCGTAAACTACGAAACACTTAGAAAAGATAAAATAACTCATATAATATCTAAATTAATCAAAATCCAAAGTCGGAACGCGTCCGATGACGTTTTTCAGATTTAAACTGTCGAATTCAAACGTAACGTATAAAAGTAAAAAATAATGATCGGAAAAGTTTGAAATATTAACCTGAAATTCTCAGGGTGTGATATATACCTAGAGTAGTCATCTACTATGACTAAGGTTTAGCGGTTTCCTTCGTAACTCCGTATGGCGGATGGACCGAAGAGATCCATATGAAGGAGTTCTAAGCATCTAGTCGCTGAGACTATATTCTTAGCCTTATGACTAGCATGAGCTTGCTTTCCAATTTTGCAAGCATCATAAAAGTGTTGATCAAACTTAAGCTTAGGTAAGTTTCTAACTAATTATTTAGATGCTAACGATTGAATGAGACGCATATTTGCGTGAGCTAATCTCTTATGCTACAACGTGGAGTTTTCATCAATTGTTGCTAGACAAATTTTGTCATTAGGCTCATTTCCTAATTTCATCACATATAAGCCTTTCTTCCTAATACCTCTACCTATGACCTTACCATCCTTAGTGATTTCACTATCATGTTTAAAAAAAGTTACTCTACACTTATTATCACATATTTGTCTTATACTCAACAAGTTAAATCTTAAGTTATCTACATGCTCTACATTATCTATTTTGAGAGAGTCATTGAAAGGGTATCATTTCAAATAATGTTACCGCGGAAGATTGCTACCAAAAATGACATTACCTTCATTGTATGCCTTGTAGCTTGAGAAGAGCTTTCGGTTACCCGTCATGTGTTTGGAGCATCCGCTATCCTTTATCCACTCATCGGGTTCCAAGTCGACTCCAAGGCATATCTATTTATATAAGGCAACACCTCAAACATTTGGTCTCCAATATCTCATGGGTCCAAAGTTGTTAGTGCTAAACATCCCTTGCATTTGATGCAATTGGTTCGGATGTGAAAATGGAAGACATATTTCCCATGGCATGTAACCTTGTCGTGGGAAGTTGTTCCAAGTTGCAGGAAAACCACGGGTTGATTTTGTCGACCAACGTTTCTTTTTGGTTGTGGTGTTTTAGACGATGATAATTATTTATGACTCTTTAGGTGGTGAGTTTTTTTTTCTAAAAAATTTGTTTTAAAGAACAACTCTGGGTTTTGACAATGGCTTATAAAATTGTTTAACTTCATTGTCACTAGCAACGGGAACTCTTACATTGTTTACTATTATGTGTTTTGGTCTAGGACCCAAAATAGATTTTTGAAAAGACTCACTTTTCTCTGATCCAGGTGTGATTCCTTGTGGCGGTCTCATATTTACTTTGGGGGCCGCCTGAACATTAAAGGGGCCGCCCATATTTATGGACCTCGATCAGAATAGAGCCCCTTTTTCTAAGTTGTACAAATTTTATGTCTTAGTTCATAGATGATGATTCAAATGACATTAAACCCATAAACTAACTTTTCGCGAAGGGTTTTTGATTATTTACATTTTCTTTCAAGCAATGGGTGCTCTTTTCAAACTTGTTGTTTAGAAGCTTCCACTTTAAGTTTTCATTTTCTATTTTAAGCATATGACATTTTAAACATTCGAGATCAACTTCCTTGTTTTTCCTCGAGTGTAGACACTTTTTCTTTTAGAGTACTAATTTCCTTTTCTAAGCTATCTCTAGTGGCATTTTAGTCTTTTATTTTTAGTGATTATCTTTAAACTCATTTTACACAGTTTATCATATTCATTATCTAATACTAAATCATCTATTGACGAGTTTTCATCACTAATGTAAGAGGATTCGGAACATATCTCGCTTGATACTTGAGCTACTAGACACATTTTGTTATTGACCTTCTCATCATCTTCTTTCAAGCTATCACTCCAAGAACTCGAAAAAATGCTCTTTTGGTTCTTTTCTTTCGGTTGTTTTGGATTTCTATAAGATGATTCGGGTCGCCGCTTCTAAAGCATTTTCTATCGCTTTTACCGTTTTTGTCGTCTCGGCTTCTTTGAAACGTCTTTTTGTCGTTTCGAGGTTGTCTCACGAATCTTTTCTTATCTTAAGGAATTTTTTAAAAGTCTCCTTACGCCATGGATATTCTTCGTCTTCACTTCAGAAGTTCGAACACTTTCATCACTAGGATTCTTTCTTAAACATTTAAAGCAGGAGGATTTCCTTTCACCTTTAGCTTTGACTATTTCGGAATCTTTCTTGATGATCATTTCGTGAACTTTGAGGTTCCCGATAAGTTCATCAAGAGATGAGATTTGGTGATGTTAAGTCTTTCGACTCTTTATGTGCGTTGACATTTGCTCTCCCGTGGGGTGTAGAGCACTAAGAAATTTCTAACATAGTTCTTGCTAGAAAAACCTTTCATCAAGAGCTTTTAGAAACAAGTTAATAATAATATTAAATGCTAGCAAAAAAAGCACTCAGTCTATAGATTCGTCTTCGGAAATGAGAATTGTTCATATTGTTGAACCAAAGGTCGAATCTTGTTATCATCTTTGACTTATCTATTCCTTGGTGGGTGATTAATAAATGATTTCAAATATTCTTTTGCCGGTATTACTCATGAAAATTCTATCATATTCTTTTCTAGGCAAAGCATTATAAATAACCAATTTTCGCTCGTTATTTTTTGCAAGTATCTTTTTAAGATCATCACTTTGTTTTTCAAAAGGTATAACCTATCTAAATTTGGTTTCCGAATTTTGTTGTGATGGGTTGGAAAATTCATGTGGTAATAAACATGCCAACGATCATAGATCTTTTGATTTAACATAGTATCGATCTATTTTTCAATAATATAAAAAACTATCACTTCAAGTGTGGTGGTCTTTGCATATATTTGCCTCTAGATATTTGTTCGGGTAATCCATAGATCGATCCAAGCTTTAAAATACAGTATACTTTTAAAAATCTTGAGTGACCTTGGCTCCTGATACCAATTGTGGAAACCCATAATTAATAACTCATTTTGGCGGGTCGTTTTTGATAAGTCAACTTAGGAATAACATTATCTTCTCGTTTTCAAGTCAAATAAGTTTGAAAAATAAATTTGTAAATGAGAGATAATAATAATAATTATGATTTATTATTTAAATACATTTCAAAAATTTATCGGCTACGCGGTAATCGTTTTTATGTGACCGTAAAAGGCCAAAAAGTCAAAAAGTCAAGTCGGAACCAAAAAGTCAAAGGGTAAAATAGTAAAAATTGCCGGGTGTGACAAACAAGCTCCCTTCAGGCGGAGAAAACCGTTTACACGTCGCTTACGTTATTTTCCGACACTAAGCTAAATGTCGAGTCCTCATCTTAGCTAGAATCAATCTACCACTTCACAAGCACTACACAATCACAAGATCTACACTATCGGATTTACAAATAATCCGAATCACACAATTACACAAGATAATTACAATAGAGATTTGATACTTAGAAGAAGAGAGGAGAGATCACTAAATAACAATTTATTTCTTGGCGAATACGAATGTTCTTCTCTTGCACTTGATAAAGAGGAGAGGAGAGATGAGAAGAAGAGATTGGATCACTTGAAACAAGATCAAACAATGTTAGTGATCAAGAGATTTAGTGAGAGAAAGAAGGTTTTTAAAGAGAGAAAGAATACTGAAAAAATTCATGCAAAGAGGTGTGTTTTTTGCCAGAAATAGTATAGTATTTATAGACAGGATTTCCAACGGCTAGCTGGTGGTGGTCCCGGCGGTCCCAAATATATCTGGGCTGCCAGGCCTATAAGGGGGCCACCACTAGACTATGCTCCTGTTTTTTTCTTTTTGTGGGGAATGTTGTATCTAGTATAGAAGCTTTCATTTTGGGAGGAAAACCAGATTCAAATTTTATTATTTAAATAAAACATTTTCTTTTATTAAAAAGTATTTTTGTATATTTATTTTGTGGAAATACTTTTGTGAAAATGTAATGGTTAAGAAAAAAAAATTTAGGTGTGCTTGCTTATATTTTCGATACCATAACCACAAAAGTCGATTTTCAGAAGACAAGAAGAGTAGAAGAGGTCAAGCAAAGCTATTAATTACATAGGAAACACCTTGTAACCTCCTATACTCTAGTCATCGTTTGATTTTTGGTATCATTCTATTAACTCAGTTAGTTTACCTAGGTTGAATTATTATTCTTGTATTGATTACGATGATTAAAGGCTAATACCCTTGGGTATTAGCCATAATTATGAAGATTTAAATGTTTGGTTTATTTATATCGACTGCTTAATTTATTGTTGATTGTTTGATTATGTTTATCAATTTATACTTATCTTGTTTTCGTGCTTTTATATGCGACCTATCTCGGGTATCCTACGGTTAATAAAAAATAAACTGTATAGGAAATCGATAAGTCGTATCCTAAAACAGGATACGCCGTATTAAAATCTGTAAAAAGTATCTGAATATGGGCCAGTTCTGATAAATATGTCGTATCATATAATGAATACACCATATAGACAGAACTGACAATACTGTTTTAAATGAAGAAAAATAAAGGAATGATAACGTCCAGACATTCAATACACCATATGGTATGGAGCGGATACGCCGTATTGATGTTTGGGAAGACAGACTCGATAAAAATAAATTAAAAATTGTTCGGGTTGTCTCCCGGGAAGTACTTTTCTTTTCAGCGAAGTCTTTAAGTTATACTTTTCTTCAGGCTCCTTATTCTTTGGTACATGTCACGATCCACCCTTCTTCCTTTTTTTGAAAAATCTCTTGGTAGATGTGAGGCACACTATCTTCATTTCTTTTCTAAGCATTGCATTCGTAATTGTTTATAGCAATGTACTCTTCGTTCGGTCCCAACGAATACTTTATAACTTTAAACTTCTTGGCCTTGCACACCCTTTCATTGAGTTGCTCATCTTTTATATTGATAGAGTGGGGTGCTTTGTTTAGAATAATATTTTCCAATTTACTAGTGTTGCCCTTATACTTCTTTTGGCTGCGTTC
>BQNB010015895.1:43321-72485 GCA_026074375.1 Tanacetum coccineum
TAAGTTCGACCACTTATTACTTCAATTTTTCATATGGTAAAATAATATGTAAGTTATATAAGGTATCCCATGTTCTATACTTCAATTTTGTCACAACATGGATTATTATATGTATGTATATAGAGTACACGTTTTATTTCTTTTCCTTTTTCCCTTTTGCTGCCCAACAGACATAACGACAGTGAGTTTGTATACTCACTATTTTCGTTTCTTTTCTTCCACAGCGAAACTCATAATATATATGTAATGGGTTACTACTTATTTACATGCTCACGACCTACATGGATAGCAACAAGGAAGCTTAGTCTTGAGTTACAAGGGTGAATTTATGTACGCTAAAACAGACGCAACCGTGGCTGTTATGGCTACGTCTCCTTGGAACGCAACAACCATGATAAAGTGGTACCCTCTCACGACTTAGTGGTACGTCTCATGTGTTATTCGAGTCAAAGGTTTACAAGGTATGGGTACGAACCAACGAGCACGATGTGCTCATTTTTACTAGGGTCTATGTCATACCAATGGTGAGCAAATGGCTCACTGCGGTTCAACTTGGGTTACATGGTCACACCCATGTCATAGGTCGAGGTTACCTATCAGAAGTTCTACAATATTTCACGCGTAAACATGGCGTTTGCTTGACCTTAGTGAGCCGAAGTGTGATTTTATGTGCGTGTTTCAGGTTAACAAATCCTTCTTGGGTTGTCTATCCGTTTTCATGCATGTTAGATCGTTATTTTATGTGTGCAACCCCCATGGTTTGCTATTCGTTTTTAACGCATACATCGTTTACAAGTTCATTATAGCGTTGGTAATGTTAATGCAATCCTGACTACCCCTTTTGCATGCGCACGCATGTACTAGTCACACATGGGTTTTACGCCGCATGTTAGTCAACCAAGGTTAAGGCTTTAGCCGAGACTAAACATGTTTTGGTTTAGGTCGTGTGTTATACTACAAGAAAAATGATATAGTTACTGCGAGGTGACTTACCCAATACGAGCTTTCCAAGTGACGATGAGGAGAAACGGTGACGAGAAATGGGTCGACCTCCCTTGGCTTCCACCCGTTCCAACCCGACGTCTTAAGCTCACGAATGCAATAAAAACGAAAACCTAACTCTCACCGATTTGTGTAATCTTTGTTTTCAAATTTTAGTTGTGATAGAATAGCTCGTGCATGGTGCCTTATTTATACGCAAGGTGATACTAGTTCTCTGAGACCATGCATACTATTGGTGTATGATACTATTGGTTATGATTACCCTTTTTATAATACTGTTAAAGAAGAGATACTATTTGATGAATTGTAATTGAAATGAAATTGTAACAAGACGTAGTATTTGAATAATTTCCAAAGGTGTAGGACCTTAGATGTAAGAATGAAATGATGGTGTTAGCTCATTTATTTTGAATCCTTTCTACTGGATTTACCTATATAGGATTTTTGCATTTTTGAGTTTTTGAGGAAATGAAAACGTCAAGTTAATGTTGTTTATGAGTAAAGTCTAAATATTGGCTCATTTATATTTTATTTATTGAAGTATGAACGGGTTCATAAAATCATATAGTCGTGCGACTTTGCTTTGCGCGGCGTAAAAATAAAATATGATTTTTATTGTTATTAACGCTATCTCTAAAAATGTACCCCTTTGTGTATTCGTAAACAAAAGTGACTGATTTATGCGCATTATATCACACTGTAACTACACAAAAATGTATGTATGCCGCTTGAAAGATAACACTTATTGAAAAGTAACGTACATTTTGAAATGACTTGCGATACATAACTCTGCATAAAGGAACAAACAGTCTTTTTATTTTCCGCGAGGTGCTACATCCCCCCATGTTGTATGCGATTTCGGTCCCGAAAATCGAGACGTTTGTGGTAGAAATTCGCAAGATTGTGAATAGGTGAGGGTATTTCTTTCCCTGATTGGTCTTCGTCGTCCCATGGTGTACTATGGACCTTCTTGTGCATTCCAACCGACTTTAACGATGGGTATACGGCTTCGCTTGAGTTGCTTGACCTCGCGGTCCATAATCTCTACGGGTTCTTTAACGAAATTGAGTTTCTCGTCGAGTTGGATTTCCTCTAGAGGAATAACGAGTGTGTCATCCGACAAACATATCTTTAGGTTACAAACGTGAAACACATTGTGTACTCGACTAAGTTCTTGAGGTAATTCCAAACGGTAAGCTACTGGACCAATCCTTTATATAAATCGAAAGGGTCCAATATAACGAGGGTTCAACTTTCCATGCTTCCCAAATCGCATCACACCCTTCCAGGGTGCGACCTTGAGCATAATCTTATCTCCAACTTCAAACTCAATGGGCCTACGCCTCTTGTTAACATAGCTCTTTTGTCGATCACGTGCAGCTTGCATGCGATCTCTAATCTTGAAAATCTTTTCCGTAGTCTCATGAATAATCTCTAGTCCGGTAAGTTGTGCTTCTCCAACTTCAGCCTAACAAACAGGCGATCGACACTTCCTACTGTAAAGTGCTTCGAACTGTGCAGCTTTAATGCTCGTGTGATAACTATTATTGTACGAAAGTTCTACTAGGGGTAAATGCCTATCCCAACCATTTTCAAAGTCAATCACGCAAGCTCTTAGCATGTCCTCTAATATCTGAATGGTCCTCTCACTCTGACCATCGGTCTGAGGATGGTAAGCAATACTCAAGTCCAACTGCGTACCCAACGCTTTATGCAAAGATTGCCAAACTCTCGAAGTGAAATGGCTATCACGATCGGAGATGATTGACACCGGTATTCCATGTCTTGCTACAATATTCTTCATGTACAACCTCGTTAATTTTTCTGTTGAATCCGTCTCCTTCATTGGCAAAAAGTGCTCAGACTTAGTAAGACGATCAACAATGACCCAAATCGAATCATATCCTGCTGCCATTTTGGGTAGTTTGGTGATGAAATCCATTGTTATCTTCTCCCACTTCCATTCTGGTATATCAGGTTGGACCAATAAACCAGAGGGCCACTGATGTTCAGCCTTAACCTTAGCATAAGTCAAGCATTTACTGACATATGTGGCGATGTCAGCCTTCATGTTTGGCCACCAATACAACATCTTCATGTCATGGTAGATCTCGTCGGATCCTGAATGAATAGAATACTTTGACTTATGCCACTCGTGCATAATCAAAGATCTTATGTCAGCGTAACATGGTAACCAACTTCTATTATCCAGATATAATGTTCCATCAGCGCGGGCTTCTAACTTCTTTAGCATGCTACCAATATCTTCTGCTTCAATATTTTCAACCTTAACTGCTTCTTTCTGCACCTCAAGGATTCGTGACGGAAGGTCCAAGCCAATGGTCATAACCAAGGCTCTTACTCGCAACGGTTCAATTCTTTCCTTTCGACTTAAGGCATCTGCTACGACATTTACCTTGCCTGGGTGATAACGAATTTCACAATCGTAATCACTTAGGAGTTCTATCCATCGGCGTTGTCTCATATTGAGGTCTTTTTGGTCTAAGATGTGTTGTAGGCTCTTATGATCGGTGAATACTACACATTTTGTGCCATATAGATAGTGTCTCCAGATCTTCAGGGTGAACACAACCGCTCCTAACTCCAGATCATGAGTGGTGTAGTTCTTCTCGTGGATCTTCAGTTGCCTAGAAGTGTATGAAATAACCTTCATTCTCTGCATCAGTACCGCACCTAATCCTTTTATGGATGCATCATAGTACACCACAAAATCATCACTGCCTTCCGGTAGTGCTAAAATAGGTGCAACACATAGTTTTTGTTTCAGCAGCTGAAAAGCCGTCTCTTGCTCTTCACCCCAATCAAACTTTCTATCCTTCTGCATTAGCTCCATCATAGGTTTAGCTATTTTAGAAAATCCTTCGATGAATCTCCTTTAGTAGCCTGCAAGACCCAAGAACTGGTGAATCTCTGAAGGTGTGGTTGGAGATGCCCAATTCTTAACAGTCTCAATCTTAGCTGGGTCCACGTGTATACCAATGCTATCAATCACGTGACCGAGGAATTTTACCGTATTGATCCAAAATTTACACTTGGAAAATTTGGCATACAGTTCTTCTTTCTTCAATAACTCCAAAATAGTTTTCAAGTGTTCCTCGTGTTCTTTCTCATTGCGGGAGTATATGAGAATATCATCGATGAACACAATCACAAACTTATCCAAGTATGGTTTGCACACACGGTTCATGAGGTCCATAAACACCGCAGGTGCGTTGGTCAACTCAAAAGGCATAACTCGGAACTCATAGTGTCCGTATCGGTGGTTTCATGAAACAGTCATCGAGAATATCTTCTCTCTAAACCTTTAATTGATGATAACCTGCGACCCTTAAGTCAATTTTTGAGTAGATGCTGGATCCTTTGCAAATGAATCGAAAAGGGTCATCGCTCCTTGGTAAGGTGATAACAAACGATTTTTTCCACTGTAATTTGTTCAAGACTCAACGTAAATCAATACCCATTCAAAAGGATCCATCTTCATTATTGACAAACAAGAGTGGTGCCCCCTGCAAGGAGAGGACTTGTCTTATAAAAACCATTGTCAGAAAGTTCTTTTTAGTTGTTTGCTCAGCTTTCATCTCTGCAGGTGCAAGACGATATGGTGCGCGTGTAACAGGTGCAGCTCCGGGTATCAGCTCGATGTGAAATTCTACTTGGCGTGTCGAGGGTAATCCTGGCAAATCTTCCGGAAAGTCTCTGACAACAGGCACATCTTTAATTCGCCTATCTGGGATTTTGGTTTTCTCTTCCTTCATCATTTGAATCAAGAACACTTGACATCCATGGTTGATATATTTCTGCGTCCTGATGCTTGAGATGACTTCTAATCTCGATTCAATTTTAACTCCGCTTCTTTCGCCTTGTATGATTAGCATATCATTTCCATATGGAACACGAATGTACTTCTCATAACACATAAATTCTGCGTGATGCTCGGCCATCCAATCCATTCCGACAATGACATCAAAGCTTCCTAGTTCTATAGGGAGTAAGTCGATTTTGAACAGGTGATTTTGCAAGTTAAGAGTACACCCTCTTAAATTAGTGTTTGTGGTTAGCGACTTTCCGTTGGCTAGCTCCACACTATAATTAGTATCTAGGGTTATAGGAGGGATGTCTATATATTTATTGAAAGCATATGACACAAAGCTTCTATCCACACCAGTATCAAATAGTACTGAAGCATATGCATTATTGATTAGGAACGTACCATTCACTACATTGTTATCTTTCACCGCAGCTTCAGCACATAGGCTGTATACTCTGCCAGGTGCTCTGCGTCCTCCTTGAGCATTTGTTGATGCTTGGTTATTTCCCTTAGGGTTCCCTTGATTCTACCTCTGATTGTTCTGAGGGTTTTGCGGGTTGCCTCGAATTTGATTTCCACTGCCTTGATTCCTATTGTTCGGACACTTGGTCTTGTAATGTCCTTTTTCGCCACATCCGAAACAAGTGACATCACTTCCCTGTCCTCCTTGGCTTCCTGGTCGTCTTTGGTTTGCGGGATGAGGTGGAGTGCGGCAGTCTTTGGCCTTATGTCCTGCCTTTCCACAGTTGTAACAAGCAGGATGGCATGCATCAGTGTGGTGTCGTCTACACTTTCCGCAGTGAGGTAACTTGCCAGCATAAGAACCTTGCCCGGCTGTAAACACCCTTGCTATCTCTGGGCGTTTGTTCGGGTTGAGGTTGCTAGTGTTGTTGGGGTTATGGGTGTAATGGTTTCCGTTCCATTTCCACTTGTCACCCGAGTTTTCTCCTAACTCTTGAACCACTTGGTACATCAAACCTTGAGCCAATTCAATTGCTTCATGCAAGTCTACTAGTTTGGACAAAGTTATGTTACCCTTGATGTTCAAAGGTAGACCTTCGATGTAACGTTCCAACAACCGGTCGGCATTGGGTACCATTTCAGGGCATAAAAGGATGAGTTCTTGGAAACGTTGATTGTAAGCGGTAAGGTTTGCGCCTTTCACTTTTAAATTCCACAATTCGTTTTCCATTTGTTTGACTTCATTGCGAGGGCAGTACTTTTGGATGAACATAGCCTTGAAATCACTCCAAGGTGTTGCATGAGCGGTATCGAGAGTAACAGAACGAACGTACATGTTCCACCAAGTTAAAGCACTATCTAGCAGTGTGCTAGAAGCAAACTTAACTCTGTCACCATCTGCAACGTTGCTTATCCTAAATTGAGATTCTAGTTTCTCAAACCATCGGGTTAAGCCTACAACACCTTCAGTACCACGAAAGTTTTCATGCATAACTGCACAGAATTCCTTGTAGTTGCATGCCTTATTCTAGGAAGAGTTGGATCCTAGGTTGTTCTCTTCTTGAGTGCTTGCAGCATGAGTCACAGCGGCAGCTGCGAGTGCTTCAGCAACTCTTGTGGCAATGAGCTGGTTGATCATCTTAGTGTCAATGCCACTGTTGATATCTACATTGTTTCGGTTAGTCAAACGGTTGACTGGAGGGTTCCGGTTGACAGTTGGGCGTCGTCCGGGTGCCATTTTCAATAAGAGGGACAATGAAATGACGATTATGACATGCACGAAAATTATACGTGTAAAGATAGTCACGGTACTACAAATGGCATATCTTTTGAAATCAATACTGTTATTATTCGCAAACACGATACTCGTTCCGAAGAGTAAGGGGATACAAGAGTTCACTAGCCGTGACAAACCCATAGCTTAGTGGTTGTACAAAAGACAGAAATAAAACTAGTTGTTGTTATGGTAGATTCGCTGGACCACTTCTTGAGTGCCTCTTCCTTCTTCTGTCGTGTTCCTCTCTAGCATTACTAGCACGATCCTCCGCATCCTCATACACTTGTCTAAGCTAAGTAATCAGTTCGTTCACAGATAGCGTCTCCAACGAACTTTCCTCAACTCGGGGCTTTACATCCCATAGTGTCAGGAAGGCTTCTAACTCCTCCAAACAAGTATTTGGGTAAAGGTCCATGTCCTCGAGAATGGTATGTAACTGTCCTCTAAGGCGCGTCATGCATAACGGTCAAAGATATCTCAGGAATCAGCACCGAACCCATGACAGTTTTCTATCTCCGGGCAGGTTAGAGCTTCTTCTTCAGGGTGGGGGTCTGTTTTGGAAATCTCGCTGGGTAGCAGCTTCGAGAATGGGGATATGAAGGTGTAGGGTGTTGGCAGAGTAACAGGATCTTGTTGATTAATCATCAAGGTTAATAGCAGAAATTCTGCACGTTTAGCAAGATTGGCTGTCAATGGGTAAAACAGACATATGAGTGGTATCGTCTTATAGATTTGTGGGGAAATGGTAATACGGATGGCAACTAAGTAATCCGTGAGTAGGACGTATATATGATACACCTGGGGTAGTGTGTCGGGGTGTCTTGGAGGTTTCGGGTGGTGTATCGTGTGTCTCAATTCATCTGGTTTGGACATGTCGTTGAGACAAGAAAATATGAATATAAGGATATAGGCATTTTTCAAAATACGATAGTTTAAGTTTGTTTAATACAAATGTTACCCATATTAAGTATATGTTTCACATAATGTCTATTTTCTCATGTATCCCAATTTTACTATATAGGTACTACTTTTGATTGTTGCTTCTTTGTACCCCATATTGAGTCACCAGCAATGACAGACAATAGATGCATAATAATCATGTTAAGCAGATAAGTTTTATGTTAGTGCTACCTATGTCACCCTAGTTCTTTATAACTCTGAGCTTGATACCAATCTGTCTCACCCCCCTCAAAATATAGAGTATAAAGGAAACCGAGGGCGTGTGACTTCATGAATATCATGCTTCTAAGCAATATAGAACGACCTTTATATGGGACGTTTAAGAGAATCCATCACTTGTATTAGGAAATAATAAATAGTTTAAACATTCTGCGGAAGCATAAAAATAAGTAATACGACATCGTTTTTAATTAGTACAAATTATCTTTAATAACTGGAAATGACTGCAATGCATGAGACTTCACATAGCATCTTTGTTCTTAATACCTGAGAAAACATTGCTAAAGTGTCAACATAAAGTTGGTGAGTTCATAGGTTTGGTTTAAGCAGAAATGTTTAATGTTTATGAACACAAAGATTTATCCACCAATATGTACAATATAACAGATACAAAGTCATATAAAATTGCAATTACTATCGTCTAAGCTCATGACACCGATGCTTTAACATATACAATAAAGATGAATGCCTTGCAGGTGTTACCCGGGACACCCTTAATCTGGACTCAAATGAAAACTGTATTCTCTTGTACTAATGTCTGTCAAGTCGGAACTAAAAAAAAGGGATTGTGGGTCAATCTGATAGATCTATCATAACATTTGCGCTTACAAGTTATTAACAGTTTCATGATAATCGTGGTAAATAACAACTTGGGTTATATCGGGACTTAGACCAATCAGTAATGTATAATTGTACTTGTGTTCACATGTTTAAAATAAGCAATGTTATCACCCAAAAAAAAACAGTAGAGTAGGCCGCTTTGGAAATCTCACCTTGTTTAATATCGACTTGATGGGAAATTGGATCTATACACGTCAAATAGTGGACTCAGTAAAAACCTAAGTAATACGAGTAATTAAGTGTACATTCTAAGAACATCATGATATTGAATTATCCAAATTATAATCCAATTAATGAAATATTCGCTTTATGTTCTCATATCGTTGATTTAGACCGTTGGCTCTAGGGATGTTAAACGACTACGCCACATTAAAGCTTATTTATTACTTGATTTGATGAAATTATGTGCTATTAAACTTATAATCACATGGTCACTTTGTTTAAATTTAGTACAATTTATGTTTTTCAAAATTTAACTTTATTACATTTATTGAGTTTATATATATATATTTATCTCGCTTATTACCTACTTTAGTCGTCACTTAAATCTCGTCTAAATATCCATTTTATATATTGCAGTTTATGTGAAAACGTCTAAATAATAATATTTTTTTTGTAAAAATTATTTACTTGTTTTATATTCTTACGTTTCCAAATTTTACATTTAAATCATATGGCTTTTAAAATCATGTTTTGAACTCGAATAGACTTTAGTTTATTTTTAGTGTCAACTAGATTATATAATACGAAACAAGTTTATTTTATTCTTTTAAAAGTTTGGTTTTATCGTAACTAATTCTAAGCCATTAAAATGTCACTTAAACATGCATAAAACATACTCTACGCAACACAGTATACCTTTTATTTGTAGAATAGAATCAAGTGGGGAATGACTATTTCACTATTTTCTTACCCTGCCTTGCATGACAATAGCAAGAAAATGCATGCATGCTATTATATGTATTCATGTTTTCTTTTCTTGGCTACTAGTTTATGTATTCAAGCTAGTTATTCCATGCTACTATAAATATGTTTGTTGTTCTAGTTTTCAATTCTCATGCATAAGTATCACCAACATAGAAAATGGTGTGACACCGAAATACTACTACTTTGGCAACGTTGTAGGTGTCGGTTCACATGGTTCAAAAACATTTTGTGTGAGTTGAGGTAAAATGCAAGTCGCTACAAACGAGTGTGTTTGTCGAGTACAGTGGCATCATATAAGGGTTATGCGTAGCTGTTTTGTGAGCACAAACAACACAAAGGGAATGTCGGATGGTCGAACACCTGTTAGCACCAAATAAGGGCATATGTGTCGGCTAGTAGAGGGCAGCAGCCGGTTTGGTACGGAAACCACCAGCGCCTCGCCACACGCCACATGCAGGCGCACAGTGGCAGCAAGCCACTGTCGATTACGTAGCGAAGCAGCCGGCAAGCAACGGTTGGCAGCAGCCGATGTGCTCGCATGCACTGCAGGGCTTAAGTGCAAAAAAATGGGTGGTCGGGTGGGTTGCTAAACCAACGAGAAGCCCCTTTGCTCAGTGGTGCAGCAACGACGAGGCACGCGTCGATGAGGCAGTAAGCCCCTCGTCGTTACGTGGCATTGGTGGTCAGTTTGGGTTTGGTTTGGTACAATTACAGTATTTAGCACGTTAAGTTTAGTCGTACGTGTCCCTAGTGCAAACGTTTACGATAATCAAGAGAGTGTTCAAGTTCCACCTCATTAAAGTTGTCGTATAGTTTTTTTTTATCTAGTTTTAAGTCCATCGTTTACGTATCAAACTTCATGCATAGCACGACAAAAGTTCGATATGCGTACGTTTACAAGGACCATGTCGCGTGTTACAACAAAGTGAAAGTCGTATGTGATAATATAAAGCTACAAGAATGACTTGCGAAGGTCCAAAGTTTGCTAGACAATGCGGAAAGATGACGGTAGTAAGGAAGCTCGAACCAACCCTTGGTTAATACTACCCTTTAAACCCAATGTTCACTAGCTAAAACTATAATCGAACCTTACTTTTTGTTGATCTTGTGCGTGAGGGTGGTGCTACTAGAGAAGTGAAGGAAATATAGTGTCTATTTATACTACAAGTTTGTGCATTTACTGAAAACTTTCAAAACTTCTCGTGAATGTTTATTATTCACTCACTATTGAGTATAGTTGTATAGTATAACTATTGATAGCGAATCTCCCTATTTGTGAAATGAAGTTTGCAGGAGAAGAGATATTGGCATGTGAAGACTTTTGATAAGGAAATAATGTGTAGGACATTAGGTGTAAGGAATATAATGATAATGTTTGTTTGACTATTTTGAATTTCTCACTGATTGTAGTCAGATATAATTATTTATTAAAGTTTTGAGGTGAATGAAATGTCAAGGTACAATATTTATTTAGGAGAATTTAAATATTGTCACATGTATGGTTTTTTTTTAATTGAAGTATGGACGGGTTCACATAATAATATTGGTGTGTGGCTCTGTTTCACAGGGCGTGAAAAATATAATTTTATTGCTACGCATTTTCTAAAATACCCTTTTAGATCCGAGAGCAAAATGATGATTTATTCGCGCTATTAAAACTCTCAATAGCGTAAAATATTGTATGTCGCTTGAAGGATAACTCTTTATTGGAAAGTAACGGCAAATTTGCAAATGCTCGTGGTACATACTCTTACATAAAAGGAAAAGGAGTTCTAAATTTTTCCGAGGTGCTACAGAACATCTGAAGCATCATGAGAAACAAATCGAAGATATTTTATATTACTTAGAAGAACTCTCTTTTCTCTATATCAAGAAAATAGAAGAAAGACTTGTTAATGGTTGGATAATCATACTAAGAGATTTTGATACTTGAACTACAGGAGAAGCGTATGGGACAGAGAGACAAGATTTCTTTTGTTCGCTTTAGGATTTCTGATTTAGAAATGACCCTTGAGGATATCCAAGATCGCCATCAACTATATATGAAGAATCTTATGGAACACACTTCGTAAACTCCAAGACTACTAGATCTAAACCTTATCTTTATCGCTTTTTATCTAAGGATACGTAACACCTGTTAGACTTTGGGATATATAAGATATGTAAGATAAGTTATCTATAAATAAAGTTGTAATTCCATTTTACCTTATCATTTCAATATCATATATGTCATTTCTTGTTATCTCCGTCTTCATCGTCAATTAGGTCAACTACACCACCATCAGATTATCCCTTCAATGAGTCTATCTTTGCAGAGTTAGATAACTCATTATGAATCATACCACGACCACTGGAAAGTAAACTAGTCCCCGAGGAATCTAATAAGTCAAATGCTTGTTTGAATGTTCATCTTTGAAAATCTTAAATTCTAAAATTTTCCATTATATCTTGTAATGTAATACCAAAGGATGTATTACTTTGTTAGAACTTATAAGAATCCATACAATATGTCAAATAATTTCAATACCACTATGTATGAAAATTTTGACAACAACTCGTGATATCATTCTTATTCCGTGTTATCTTATGTTGATAGATGCCTCCCAAAAGGACATCAACATCTGAATCATCAGCCATGACTTATGATGCCATCAGGAAACTAGTTGCTGACAGTGTTGCCATAGCTCTGGAAGCACAAGCTAACAATCCTATTATGGGACCAGAGAACCTCCTTGCTGTAGCAAGGAAATGCACTTACGAGAAGTTTATGAGTTGCCAACCTTTCTACTTCAATGGTATGGAAGGAGCTGTTGGTCTCATTCGTTGGTTTTAACGGACTGAATCAGTATTTTCTTGTAGCAATTGTGCTGAGAAGAACAAAGTGAAATTCGCTATTAATACACTCAATGAGGAAGCATTATTCTGGTGGAATTCATTTGCCCAGCCTATTGGAGTAAAAGAAGACCTATAGTTCACCTGTGTTTTCTGAATTAAAAGACTCTTGATAAAGAAGTATTGCCCCCAAACTGAGATTAAGAAAATGGAAGAAGCTATTACCATGACCCAGAAATTAATAGAGTAGGTAATGAAACACAATTCTGTACAAGAAAACAATAACCATAAATGAAAGCTTGAGGATAGAAGGAACACCACCAATGGCAACAACAACAACTATCGTAACAACAACCGTAGCAATGATCATCACCAACAACATAATAGGAAGCAAGAAACCTTCAGGATTATTTACTTACCCCAATAGGTCATTCTGGGATGTCCCTTGTAGTGAAAGATGTACCTACATCACTTAGGACTTGCACTTGTCAAGTGTTCGTACTTGCAACAAGACGAGGTCATCTAAACACAAGACTGCAGAACAAGAACCATCGATACTTAGTTAGATCCTAGTTATAGTTTTTAGAACCTAACCACAGGATGTGTGGTATAAATAAAAACACTTGTCAAATCTTGACTATGTAAAATGTAAAGGCAAGTTGTTCATGATATAATACAATTCTGTTTTATACCTCACTATTTCATAGTACCGTTATCCAAGGTTGCCCCTGATTTTGTAAAACCAACCTTTCAAAATTAATCTTATTTCGACGTCATCATTGGTATGGATTGGTTATCCATGTATCATGCCAAAATTCTCTGCGATAAGAAGGTCATCCACATTCCTATCAATGGTGAAACTTTATGACCAAAGCAAAACCCGACTAAATCTCATATCCTATATAAAAACCAAAAGAAGCCTATAAGATCACCTGGTCTGAATTTAAAAGACTCTTGATAAAGAAGTATTGCCCCCAAACTGAGATTAAGAAAATGGAAGAAGCTATTACCATGACCCAGAAATTAATAGAGGCAACGCCGATGGTTAGAATTACTCGTAGATTATGATTGTGAGATTTGCTATCATCCTGGAAAGGAAAATGTTATGGCAGATGCCTTAAGCAGGAAGAAATAAATCAAAACACTCAGAGTTCGAGCATTAATCCTAACCGTTCATCTAAAATTACCATCCCAAATTCTCAAAGCCCAAAATGAAGCCCTCAAAGAAGAAAATGTCAAAAACAAAAACCTACGAGGAATGGACAAATCATTCGAAATTCGTCCTGACGGAACTCGTTGTATCAAAAATCGTAGCTGGCTACCACTTTTTGGCGGTTTGAGAGACTTAATCATGCATGGGTCTCATACATCGAAATATTCTATTCACCCGGGTTCTGATAAAATGTACCACGATCTAAAGAAACTCTATTGGTGGCCTAACATGAAGGCAATCATTTCGGAATATGTTGGCAAATGTTTAACATGTTCTAGAGTTAAAGCAGAATGCCAAAAGCCATCCGGCTTACTGGTACAACCAGAAAATCCTATGTGGAAATAGGAAAGGATAACAATGGATTTCGTTACAAAGCTACCCAAAACCTTAATTGGACATGACACCATCTAGGTCATTGTCGATCTCCTTACCAAATCAGCGCATTTTATACCCACTCGAGCGACTGATAGTATGGAAAATCTTACAACGTTATACATCAAAGAAATAGTCTCTCGACATGGCGTGCCAATCTCCATCATCTCGGATCGTGACAGTCATTTTACATCCAGATTCTGGCAATCATTGCAACATGCTTTGGGTACTCAATTAGACATGAGTACAGGATATCATCCTAAAACTTATGGACAAATTGAAAGAACCATCCAAACACTCAAAGACATGCTTCGAGCCTGTGTCATAGACTTTGGGAAAGAATGGGATAAACACCTACCATTGATATAATTTTCCTACAATAACAATTATCATGCCAGTATCAAGGCATCACCGTTCGAAGCACTTTATGGATGAAAGTGCAGATCACCTGTTTGCTGAGCCGAAGTTGGAGATGTTCAACTCACAGGACCAGAAATAATTCATGAAACCACTGAAAAGATCGTACAAATTCGTCAACACTTGCAAGCTGCAAGAGATCGACAAAGAAGTTATACCAATGTAAGGCGAAAGCCTTTAGAATTTCAAGTTGGCGATCGTGTTATGTTAGAAGTATCACCCCGTAAGGGTATCTTTTGATTTGGAAAACCAGGAAAGCTTAATCCCCGATACATTGGACCATTCAAAATCCTTGAACGGATTGGTCCAGTGGCATACAAACTAGAGCTTCCTGAAGAGCTTAGTAATATTCATAATACTTTTCACATTTCTAATCTCAAGAAATGCTTATCCGATGAATCTCTCATCATTCCAATGAAAGAACTTCAACTCAACGACAAACTCAACTTTGTAGAAGAACCAGTGGAAATTATAGATCGCAAAATCAAGCAACTAAAATAAAGTCGCATTCCTATAGTCAAAGTACGATGAAACTCTAAAAGAGGACCAAAATTTACATGGGAATGCGAAGACGAAATTCATGCCAAATATCCTCCTCTGTTTTCAAACATTACTTCAACATCAAATTAAATCTCGGGACGAGATTTCTGTAAGGATGGGGGACTATAACAACCTGCAAATTTCATCAATGTAAATATCCATATATTAAGTTAGATACAATGTACTATCTATCTATTATATATGAACCACCTTTTTTAGGGAAATTTTTCGCTTTATTACATTACTTGCTTTGCCAATATCTCAATATGCAATGTATCTTGCATAACCAAAGTTAACGAGTTCACACAACCTACCTATGGCAATCCTATCCTCATATATGTCAATTAAACATCATAATATGTCAAGTCAATATCATAATATCATTTTTACAAAGTACATTACTCATATAATGTACCATTTGCAATGTTATATCAAAACGGGCTTTAAACCATTATCGTATACCTTTAAACCCTAATTTCATGAAGAATTAACATCTAAAGTGAATGTACAAGATACTAAAGCATATGTACAAGTAATATAACATCTCATTTGAAATATAAACTCCCTCCAAGAAAAAGTACAAGTCATTAAAAGATCAATACACAAGTCATTAAGCATGATCTCCAAAATAGCCGTTTTACCTCCGTTTTCATTCTAATTTCTTCACTATCACTTTTGTGAAAGCTACTATACTCAATATATAATGTGTAAACCCAAACTATTATCTTCATAAGCTCTCATACATATTTTTACACTCAAAACCCTAATTTAAAACCTAGAAACCCTAATTAAGCCCTAATTGGAACTTTTGACCCGTTTACTCGTTTTCACCCATTTTAAACCCAAACCACCTATCAATTCTTGTTATTAATCCTTAATACAAGTCTTGTGAACATATATCTATCATTACAAATCAAATGTACATGAATTACAAGCTAGAAAACCCTAATTGAGCCCTAAAGTACCCGAAACCCAAAACCTTTGCAATTTGACCCATTTTGAAAGTTTTTCTTGCAACCAAGCACCTCAATGACAAGCACCTATCTTCCTAAGCTGCTTACAAGAACCTCTCCTAAATATCTTCTTCATTTATAGTACAAAAATTGGCCACATGGTCTCTTTTCTTTCTTTCTTTAGCCGCGGCATCAAAAGGGTAAGCCAACACTTCAAAGCTAGTTTCTAGCTTATACAACTCATCTCATAGCCTCTCCTCATCATCCTCTAGACTTCATACATGTCCTCACCTGATCACAAAACCTCCCTTGGCCTCCAAGCTCATTTCGAGTATAAATAGAGCCATAAACTCTTCATTTGAACTCATCATCCACTTCCTCCTCTATAACCCTTAATAGCATCAATCCTTTGCTCTAATAAGATCCTAAGAGGTACTAAGAAGTCTCTAGAACAGAAGTGAAGCAAAAGAAACCAAGAAAAGAATCCCGGGAGTCATTATTCTAGGCGTACGAAGCTAAAAGTCCCGATTTTGACCCATTTTCAAGCTATAAGCTCAAATCCAGGTTCTATGATCTTCATATATGATCCTAAATATACTCTTATTAAAGTTTTATAACTCAATTCATACTCATTTTCCATTTTTGATCCAAAACCATACACCCGAAACCCTAATTTTATGTTTTTCTTAAAACTAAATGTTATAATGGTTAAATATTGTTATAATCTATCCTAACATGCTTAACTAATGTTAATATAACAAATTTATCAAATCTTGAAGGAATTTGAACTTAAAACCCGCGCGTTTACGTTTTAAAACCCTAATATGACCCGTTTTGCTTCCTAGCTTAACGAAAAGTTATTTTAAACTTTCATTATGTTAAATCTTCATATTTTAGATTATATTAATAAGCTATAACCTGTAAATTACTTTTCATAAGCTTGTAAACTATTGTTATAATCTATCCCAATAAGCTTAACTTAACAATTAAATAATTGCTTTGCAAATTCATGAAAGAATTTGAGCTTAAAACCCGCGCGTTTTCATTTTAAAACACCCTAATAATGACCGTTTTGCCTTCCCTAGCTTAATCGTTAATTTAAACTTGTGTTGTGTTAAATCTTCATATTTTAGTTTATTATAACTTATAAATGTGTATTGAAATGTTAAAATAAGCTTGCATGGCAATTTGGACATGTTTTGTTAAAAATATCCATGCAAGGGGTATATATCGTAACTTTCAGAAACTTATAACTAAAAGGACTAAAAGTGTCATTTTATCAAAGTTATAACTACAAGGGTCTATTATGTCACTTTTTAAAGTACAAGGTTTACTTGGTATATCTTTTAAACTTGAGGGACCAAAGTCGTAAAAGTGCAAACTCCAAGGGTATATTCTGCCACTTTTCAAACTCAAGGGTCTAAAATGTAACATTTTGAAAAAGTATAAAACACATTCAAAACATTACAAGACATAACTTTAATTAACGCTTGACGTGCTTAACATTTCCAGATATTGAATAAAATGCTTAAAACTGCTTATGTTATAACTATTATATCATTCATCATCAATGTGCTTTCAAAAATCATGTCCCGGATTCATATCATACCACAATACTAGGGAGCTTCATATTAAGGAGTTTCATCTTGGTATTACGTTCTGACTGAGTTGTTGGGTTTACGATTTAAAGTGCCCTAGCTCCTCAAACGTTTACTGAATGGCTTCTGAATTATGATGGCCCGAACGGTGTTATGATAATTTTAATATCAAAACCGACATCGATGTAAAATCTTACATATTCAATCAAACTAAGACTTGACATATATACCCCAGGTTGCCCGTGACGAAGCCGTTACTATTCATTTCATATACATTGCTATCAATTTCCCTATAACTATTCAGGTGAGTTCATAGCCTCACATTTCAATCTTTTATAAGAACCCGCGAAGGGGGAGATACAAAGCGAAATAAACAGAATGATATTATTTCTGTATGTTATTTCAATTTACTATTGCCTAAGTAACTGCTTTGCCTTTAAGTCCCCATAATCATGAACCGTTAATTACTCTCCGTAGTAAGCGCGAATGATGTGAATAGATCTATTTGGGCTGGACTCCCCGTTGGTGTACCCAGTTACGTGTAACCAATTGCACATCATTAGAAATCACGCGGGTATTTTGGCAAAGGTACCCGCAGGGGCTATAACGTATCACCATACCCTAAGGCTTTGGATTCATGAGCTAATGGCAATAATAAATATGTTTTCAATAACGGGTGTATATCAACGTAGCCCAATATCGCATTTGCATTCAAATTATATTACTTAAACCTATAGATTTCACTCAACCTTTATGTTGACTTTTAGCATGTTTTATCTCAGGTAACTAATGGCACGGAGTGGCGAGGACATGAAGATGGAAAAACCGTTATCATTCAAACTTTATTGTATAGATTTTGGGAACCTCTCGTTTGTAAAAACTCTGAAGAAATAATGAATGATAACTTATTTTCAAAAACGACTTTTTTATTCGTTTTCTATGATTATAAATGTTGTACCTTGAAGTAATACCCCAGATTAGCTTCCGCTGCTATATGTAAAAATGGGGGTGTTACATCTAGGCACTTTATAAACTTAAAAATGTGATAGTGCGTCTTAAGACGATTTCGACGATTTCGAATATATAAGAAACTCGAAAAATAGACTTAAAACGAGAAAGATATGATATTTTTTTTTATTTTTTTTTTTCTTTTTATTTTTAAAGATTCTGGTAGACTATTTAGATTATTGACACCTTTATATAAAACTGTGAGAAAACTGCGGATTTTAAATATGTGTTTTTGATGGCTTTTGGGTTTCGATTCGCTGTAGAGTATAAAACTACAAACTTGTTCAGAATGATATTTTACTATAAGATCGCGGGTTTCAAGATCTAAAAGTATATATAAAGTGAGTGAATCTACATAGAAACTAGCTAACTTTTCATACAAAATTTCCTGCATATATTATAAATTTGTGTGAGCTGTTGGAACATTAAAATAGCCTTTACGAGTGTTTTCGAGTCCGTTTTGACTATAAAAACCTTAAAAAATAATGTAGTATTACTTATGTAATATTTATATACGTTTTTATTAATTTATTTAAACTATATAAAGGTGTCGTTACAAAAATAATAAAAATATTAAACTACGTTATCACACAATTATCTATCGAACAAGAGGATAGATATTTTTACGGATACATATACTGGTCATGTGAATTTTACAACCGTAACTTAACTTGTTTCAGCACATTAAAAACTAAACAAAAACTATTAGGTGGTGATATAACTTTATATGGCTAATGGCATGATAATGTATTATATTTTGTCCACGATTTTCCTTTTATATGTAGCAAACAAAAAATTTGGATTTTTCTATGTTACTAAAACTCTATTTATTGTATGTTTTTATGTATAAATACATTTTGCCCCTCCCGGGTTAATAAAATGAGGGCACAATGGTTATAAAATACACAAAAAAAACAATAATAAAATCAGTTTAGTACATAAAAAAGAAAAAAATTTGTTTCGATACATAGAAAAGGAAATTGGATAACTATGATACAATTTAGTTTTGCCATTAAGCCCAACTTTATAATTTACACGGTTGTATTTCTTTAAATACATCATACTTATACGACCTATAATTAATTAGGTTGCATTTCAAATCACTCGTGACGCTTCACTTCATTGATTTTCTATAATCAATACATTTCACTTAAGGTGAGTTCATAGCCTCATTTTACACATTACAATATTATAACAACTTTTCGGAGTGAGAAACATGCATTGTTTTACATTTGGAGGCAAGTACACTTTAAACAAATTACGAGTTTGCCTAAGTAGCGATAACCTACTATGCCCATGAATCATGAACTGTCAATTACTTGGTGTAAGCGCGAATGTTATAAATAAATCTATTTGGGATTGACATCCCTGTTTGGGTGAGTAGCGCCCATTAATTTCGATGTACCAAACTAACGGACGTATACCATGTCGGATTTGGGATGTTGCGGGTTGAACATCTACACGGGCATGTTATTGGCATTAATTTGCAACCATACATGTCGTAGCTTCAGTGTCATGAGCTTAGCACAGGCGTAATTACATTTTGTGATATTGTATGTGTTACATGTCATACACTTTGAAATCTTGTGGTCCAACACTTTATACATTCCATAAACCTGTGAATTCACCAACTTTATGTTGCATTTTAAAGCATGTTTTTCTCAGGTCGATAAGTGCACATGAACATGGATACATTTAAAAGCATCACTTTGGAGTCTAAATGCACTAAAGATTTACTACATTACATTTTGGGACATTTTGTTATGTATCAAAATTTTATGTTTTCACATCGATGAACAATTTAAGCTTGGAGCTTTTGTAACAAATAATGATTTGAAAAAATGTATTTTTTTAAAACGACTCATTTAGAGGTCGTTCTCTTATATCTTGTGCAATGTATTCGTGAAGTAACACTCCCGGATCATTATTTCGTGCGACCCATTTTGGGGGTGTTACAATTAGTATCAGACCAAGTATTATAGAAACTAGTTGCATGTCTTACCTAGACTATAACTGTTTTCACAAATATTGCATCACATAAAACTTTTTCACAAGCATAAACCATATGTTTGCATTAACTGCTGATGTGTCGTTGTGTGGTGTATAATTTATTGATTCAAGTTTTAAATTTATATTTTGCCGACTAAACCAAAAACAACACTTTAACGGGCAGTGTACCCGATTGATAGTAGTTTCGTGGTAAGTAGGGTGTCGAACACTTGAAGCGAGGTTAAATCTATCAATTTAATTAATATCTTGGTTATCTAATCTATGTTAATTCTACTCTATTCTAAACCTATGTTAAACCTATGTCAGTCTAATATCCTAATTCTAACATAAAAGGGAGGTTTTCAGCCTGAGAGACTGGCGCGATTTGGTTGGTGACTACAATCAATTCAAGACACTTTAACCCACGTGAGCTATTTAACAAAGGATAAAAGTACGGTCGAACCTTATATAAGAAAACTGTATTAACTATTATTAATCCGATTAGAAAGTTGGTTTGTTTATTAAGTGCAATGATTTCTTCTCTCGATGTGGCATTCATTCTTAAGACTTGGGCGTTAAACCTTACAAATTCAAATCAAGATCCTCCCGTTGACTTATATGATCTTAAGGGGAGTGACGAGGGAGATAATAAAATCAATTCACTCACCAAGGAACCTTTATACACCCTCTTAATGGGGGATGAGGTTATTAGCACTATTCTCGAAAGGGAAAATGACGAATTCATAAAGTCTAGTGTTGATGATCTTGTCCCAATCCCAAGGGAGTCTAAGGTGACATCTGATAGTGTTTTAGAGTGTGATATGCCTGCTACTACACCTTTGCCCCCTACTAATAATGGGGAAGAAGATTTTGATATCAATTCGCCTATAGGAGCACAAGTAGTAGACTTTTTGATGGAGAACGTGGATGTAGCTGATTTACCTAGACATATGGTTAAGCAACTATTTGGTCTTTTAGTCAAAAACCTAAGTTCTACCAAAAGAATGTCTGATGGGCCTTTAGGTGATGATACAAAACCTAGATCTTATGATGTGACTTTCTCAAACCCTCTCTTTGAATTTAATGATGATTATACCTTATGTAAGGATAACCTGCTTTTTGATGAGGAGTTTGAGGACATTAGTAGTCTGGAACCCCCTGAGTTGACTCCGGTTATTGATGAGTCCACTTTGCTAGTCACACTACCTTTACCGTGTACTGATGTTTTGGGAGATGTTATTGTAGATATCGACTTACCTTTAGGAGAGCCTTTAGACACCCTCTCAACAGGGGATAAGGAAATTGACTTCAATCCTAGTAGGGACATAGAAGAACTAGAACGTTTACTAGCCGATGATCCAGTCCCAGTCCCAAGCGTGTTTGATGGACCTTTAGGTAATTCTGATTTGATGTCTAGATCAATTGAGACTAGTGACCTTTTTGAAGAGCTCATCGCTGAGATCGGCCTAGACGATTTAATGCCAATTGAAATTGATGATATGTATTACGATTCAGAGGGTGACATTCTATTTTTTGAACAATTTCTTAATGAAGATACATCTTCTGATGTATCTCCAGCATTATTACCTACAGAGTCCTCCTCACTAGTTCTACCACCCCCCGTTTCTAAGCAATTTAGCTTAAGGGAGGTGGAAAGATTGGATCCATTCTTCTCCCTGACATGGTCGGGGGGAACGAAGAGGGTGATGGAGACCTCTTATTTATGTTTTCATCATATGCCATCACCCCGTCCTGCTGCTCACTCTAAGGAGGTGATGTTTCGCTTTTTACCATTCACCTACCCAACATCGGAGTGTATGAATTTGCCCATGGACACCTAAAATGAAATAACCATAGAGTCAAGCTCAGAGATCGGAACCAAAAACAAGTGTTCGGAGGCCAACCCGTGTTCTCTTCTCTTTCTATTTTCTTAGTAGTAATTAATATTTAGTTTAGTAGGTAGTATTAGTAATTGAATAAGTGTGGGGGGTGCTTCATTTTCTATGTTTGTATCCTGCTTGTACCGCTTTTTGTATGTTCCTTAGTGTGGGGGAGTGCTTCTCTTTATGTTGGGCTTTGTGGTTTTCTATTTTTGCTTACAGGATTTTCTATGATCTTGAAGACCTTCGTGCTTGTTTTCAATCCTCTAAATCACGCGGTCTTCGATCATCTTCATGTTTATATCCTGGGAATCCTTAACCCTGATCATATATATATCTGATTTTATTTCCCTTTTCACACTTGGAATTTTTTGCATTTTCCTTTTTCGTTCCTAAGTGTGGGGGTAAAACCTGATATTTTTTAACATTGAGACCAATGTCCGATTCTAAGTATGGGGGGATTTCTATCAAAATTGATCATACGTGTGCCTTGCTGTGTCCCTTGCAACCCTGTTTTAACTAAATTTTTGCTTTATTTTATGCTTTAAAAAATAATAAAAAAACACTCTTAGTTATAATTAGATATGTGAATAAGTAGGCCCGCAGAACTAGGTAGCTTTTGACTTGACCGAGTTTTGCACTCTAGCTTTCCCCTAAGCTTTCGAGACTAAGCGTTTGTTAAACTTTAAAATTTTGCAAAGAACGAAAAATGATAGAGTTAAATATAAGTTAGATGCTAAGCGTGGAGTAGTTGGATCTCTTCAGAGCTCATAGAGGTTAATTGTGGCTTTTTGCTCTCACCAGCTTAATAACCGTTATATAATTGTTAAATAAATAAAGTTACTTTGGTTTTTGCGATTTTTAGTTTAGATCCATTTGTAGAGATTCCTTCTGGTGAAAGTAAGGTACACATCTAGGTTCTGTCAGTGTTGTGGGGAAATAGGCTACCGGGTCTTGTCGGTTAGGACGCCCGATGTATCGAAAGCTAAAAGATCACAGGACTTGAAATTGGCTATAATAATAACAATAATAATAATAATAATAATAATAATAATGTGATAAACCGAAGCCGAAATAAGACCAATGTTTCTTGTCGGTTAGGACGCCCGATGTTGTAGTCGTTTAAAGGGTGGAGGTAACAATAATAATAATGTTAATCCGAGACTGATAAAAGTTTGCTGCATCTTGTCGGTTAGGACGCCCGATGTTGCAGCCTTCAAAAAGGTCAAGAAAATTTCTGAGGTCGAAATAAGACTACTGGCTCTGTCGGTTAGGACGCCCGATGTGTCAGTTGTTTAAAGGACCGAAGGCTAATATTGTTGCATTATAATAATAATAATAAAGCCAAATTTTGACTCCGGGGTTATCTAAATAAAGCCTCCGTCTCTGGACCGGGCACCTTTATTATAATAAGGCTATAAATTATTAAAATAAGTGATCTCGTTTCACATTATATTATCTAAATAAAAATCCTTAAAGCATTTAGGAATAAGGGAGCGAAAAGTGGCTAATGCGTACACAATTAGCATTTATGAGTAGTGTTAGCATCTAATCTTATATTTGGCTGTGATTTCGTTTTAAGCTTAGTTTGGGGATTGTGAAAAGTCGAGGATGACGAACTCCAGTTTTTAAAGCCTATTTTATAATTTTATCTTAGTCTTTTTCTTTATTTTAATAAGTGGTCAAAACGGGGGCGTTTTCGAAATAAATAATTTTTGAACCTTTTAATAGACCTTTTCTGTTCTTGTTTGATATGAGGGGTCATACGTTAAAGGGGGATTTAATTATTTCTTTTCGGGCGTGTTTTATTACATTGCGTGTGGGACCAACAATGACTTAGTGTGGGGAAATTTGATATGTACCTAAACACACATCATTTATACCCCGGAAAACACTAATAAACGGACTAAAAACATGAAATATGATAAATATTATTGCAAATATGTTTGGTTTGTGTTTTTATATTTTGCAGGTACAAGGGATTGAAATAAAGCAAAAAAACAGTGACTTTCGGTTAAGATTTGAAGACGTTTACGCGTTTTTCGAGATCAAGACGAAGTCGTTAATATTTTCCGAGCATGTAATTGGAAAGAGCACAAAAATTCGAGTCTAACGGTGCCTTCATCTCTTATTGGGTCGGCCCGGCACCATTTATATGGGTCGGACCGACCCATATTTATCAAAAGCACAAATTTACAACACTTATAATTGAATGAATAGATGTTACCATTTTTCGCTGCGTTAAGTAAAGGATCCAGGCCCACCAAGCAGTTTTACTAAACATGCCCAACACTTGTAATTGCAAACTCAGCCCAGCTTATGAAAATGAAATGGACAGGCCCACGTAAAACACAAAACCAACCCATGATCAATGATTTTCTACTCGGCCCAGCAGGTAGTATTATATGAATCCAGGCCCAACAATTTGCAGGCTCGACCCATATGCGAATCTGGCCCAACAACAAATTATGAAAAGTCAAATATTGTTGATAGTTATTGTTGTGTGCAGCGAGCGAGTTTCACCTTCCCTAAATAATTTAAGCAAGCAAGTAGCTTGGCCCACTCTCACCTCACTTACTTTTTCAAATTCATTTTATAAACGAGGGGTTGGCACAAGGAATGAGATTGAATTAAAACGCGTTTATTAAACGCATCATCATGGCCACGTGGCAGCTGTTCATTCGTGTATCAAGGCATTATTTGCTGGCACTTTCGACGTGTACAAGGAATCTTTAGGCATCCGATTAGCTGCAGTATGATGAAGCAACCATCTCAAGTGTTCATAAACTAAAATACCTTCGATCTATATTTGTTGGTAGTTCTTGAACAGGGACAAATACTCTCCTTCTTTTTGGCTATAAATTGAAGCACCAGCTGATGAAAAAGGGTGGTTAGTATTTAGTTTATTTTTTATAAGTAGTATATTTAGTTAGGTAGTTGGAGTAGGATTTAGATAGATTTACCTTATTAGTTTCGCTGTCTTGTAAAAGCTTTTATAGCTTATCTCGCTTATTGTAATCAAACTCTTTTTAGTTATTAATAAAAGATGTTTGTGTTGGAAGTGACTTTAGTTATTTTTTTCTAATCCTCTATTTTTTTTTCTTTTCTTTTTAAGCTTACTTTGAGCTTATTGCTTAATAGCTTATTATCTCTTAATCAACTAAGCTTCTATAGCTTATTTGAATTGATTTTAAGCTTATATATTTTTGAAATAAGCACTTGGCTTATTTTTTATCTACTTTTCATATAGTTTTCGGATAAGCTTATTAAGAGCTTATTTGATTAGCTTATTAGCTTATTTTATGTTTTTTAGATCTAGCTTATTCAATTTAGTTTTCAAATAGATCTGGTTTTTATAGAAGTTTTTTTAAAATAGCTTATTAGTCTAGATCTACTAGCTTTTAGCTTTTCTATTTCAAAAATACTTTCGATTTTGGACAATTAAGCTTTTCTAGCTTTATCAGCTTGTTTGTCCTAATATCTTGTTTCTTCTTGTTTATTCTTATTTCATTTTTATCATTATGGCGGAGCCCTTAAGGGGTCTTATAAGATCTGATAACAATGATAACGTTTCGAATCTTTTTGGGTTTTATGGAAGTAATTAGTAAATAAAGTTGACACCTTTACTTGCTAATTAGTGAAGTAGAAGCTTAAAAGTGATAAGCTTATTTGTTTATTAAGTTTGTAAGATCGGGTGGTTACTTTTCGTTATCGGCTCGACATTCGGTTATTCCTTCTTTCCTATTTCAATTTTCTTAGTTTAAAATAATTAGCTTATTATGTTTAGTTTAGCTTATTTGATTATTATGCTTAGTTAGTAGTTTAATCATATGCTTGTTAAATAAATTGGTGGATAGTGAATTAAGTGTGGAATTTAATAAGTGATTAATGATTAATAATTTGCAAAAGTTATTTAGTTTAGTGTTTTATTTAGTCGAACTGGCAAAAGCCGTAAGATTAAGTAGGCATCAAACTAGTAATTAATATCTTGATAAAAAGTTGTTTTCAATATTAAGCCAACGTTTTGAGAAAACGATTATTTAGACGGATATTGATCATCATTAAGATCTAAAACTTCACACTTAAAAATCTATTCACTTTTACTTGACAAGCATATTTTTCTTTATATATTTTTCATCTTATTAGCTTGCTTATTAATTAGTGTAATCTAGTTTATCGCTATCTTTAGTTTTAATCCAAAACCAAAAATTAAAAGATATTCAAGCATTAAATTAGAAACGTTTTCGTGAATTTCAAATTCATCTCTCGTTGGGACAGGACATCAGGAGGATTAATCATTACTTTTCCTAAAGTAATTTTTATCCGATGTGATTACTATATATTATATTACTCGACTAGTCGTTCATGACGAATCACACATTCTGGAGCTTAAACGAAGATATTTTGAAGATTACTATTCTGACTACCAATACGCCGTATCCATCAAGGAAGATACGGCGTATCTATGCCTGCACTTGTAACAATTCGTTATTTCAGGTCATTTCCCGACTCAATTAATTTTGTTATTTATTTTAGAGTTTTACGCGTTCCTTTTAATTATTATCTTATAGTTAAATCGCGTAAACTAAAAATCAACGTTCAATGTAAACGGACACCAAATAAGTTAAAGTTTACATCAAGCAAGTGTTATATCATTATTAAGAGTATAATTTATAACTTTTGATAATTTATTTTTATTAGTTACGTAAAACGCTTACGTTTCGCAATAAATTGCGTTTAGGCATACCCGAAAGCACCAATACCCATCTATACTCAAACAAATACCCACTATTATACCCAATATACAAAAATTAATTCATTTTACCACTTATAAACCCTTAAGTCCGGATCATGGCAAGTATACATGAAATAAAATCCTAAAGACCCACTAAGTCTTTCATTACAAGTTGTAACCTTACACTTATGTACCCTAAAACTCACATTACTAGAAATTGGCTTGTCAAGAGTACCTCCCCACCATTTTCAGCCGTGTATGGCTCTTGGGAGGAGGAGAGCTCTTTGCATTGTACTTGGAAACCACTATCATCCATGGTATTAGTTTAAGGTTGTATTAGGACTTTCCAAGTGCTATAAGTAGTAAGTCTTATGTAAACTAGTCAAGCACTTTTCCATTACAAGAAAAACAAATTATATTCTCCCCAAAATAAGCTCCAAACCCACGGCTCAAATTATATGAGCTAGGGTTTCATATTCTTTGAATTTCTAAAGCATTCCAAGTATTCTAGTGTTCATTCTAAGATCATCTAAGGTTACTCAAGGGCATTTCAAGCTTGGATTTGGGTTTAACAAGGATTAATCAAGAAAACATATTTAAGGTTTTCTTGATTAGGGTTTTGAAATTGGAAGCCTTACTAAGACTTTTATCTTGTGTTCATCTTCTTACTCATCTTCCATAAGGTCTATTTAAAGTATTTCATTTCCATTCATCCATTATCTTATGTGTACATGCTTGTTATATATGTTAAACACCACCTAGATTCATTTTTATGATATATGAAGTATATGGAAGCTTATTAAAATCGAACTCTATATTGTATATGGTAAAATAATACTTAAAATAAAGGTACATGCTTGGTATAAGTGTTAAATAAATTATATGAATAGTTTACAAATTTAATTAGTGTTGAAGGTTTATTTACAAGTTGATGTGTAAAAGATCACAAGGACGTAGATTTCACTTGGACAAGTATTTTGTAAATTTATAGGACTTAATATATGTGAGCAATATGGTATAACACTTGGTGAAAGAATTGTGCAAAGTTTCTAAATAAAAATACTTATAAAACTTGTTTTATTAATCATAAAACCCTAATTAAATTTTATAACCTACTGTTTGAATTCGACATATAACTTATAGATTTTATGTTTTATTAAAATAGTACTCGTTGCAAGGATCGTAAGCATATAAGGAACTTGAAAAACGGATTTATAACGAAGAAAATATGACATTTACAAGTTTACGTTAATTAAACGTATAAAAGTGTTTTTATAAACCTACCTACTGTTTCAGAACTGATATAATAAAATAAATAAATTATAATTATAGTACTCTTCATGACGAATCCAAGGGCGTAAGAAACTCTAGAAACGGAATAAAAATAAACAAGTTATGCTTTTTACAAGTGATATATAATTAATTACATAAAAATTGTTTTTATAAACTGTTATGAACAGTAAATGTTACTGTTCAATCAGAGGGTTAATTTTTATAAATATAATATTTTGATAGATTTCTTAAATACGAAGCCGTGAACATAAGAAACACTTAAAACGGAGTTAAAACGATAAAGATACGAGGTTTATAAAACCTTGTGCACTATTTTTACTTTTATACATTATTTTATAAAACAATTAAATTAATAATATAATATCATTATATAATCAATAAAAATATTAAATCATATATTTTAACAAATGATACATTAGTAATTTACAAATGATACATTGTAAATAAAAATAACATTTTTTCCTTACGGGTACAAGTACAAATACTTTTATTTAAACAGAAGTAACGGGTTAATTATTAATTTAACTTTTAAGAATTTAACAAAAACTATAGGTGGTTGGTAAGACAATATAACATGTGAATGCTTTATTTATATATAATAACATTTATACTCATACGGCCTACTATTTAATTAGTTGCATTCTGATTCCGAGACGATTCACTTATTTGATTAGATAAATCATTCATGTCACGTTACTGATGATATTCATAGCCCCGCTTTTAACAATTATATTGTTTTACATCTTTGGGGTGAGAAACATGCATTGTTTTACGTTTGAACGCAAGTACTCTTTTAAAAAAAATTACGAGTTGGCCTAAGTAGCTAAACCCACTATTGCCCACTATCATAAACTGTCAATTGCTAGTTAGCGAGCGCGAATGTTATGAATAAATCTATTTGGGATTGACATCCCCGTTCGAGTGAGTAGCTCTCCAAAACACGAATGTATACATGTCGGAACAATTTGAATGTTGCGAGTTGAACATCTACACGGGCCTTAATTGCATTAAATTAATACATGTCGAGCTTCAGTGTCA
>BQNB010015896.1:0-72483 GCA_026074375.1 Tanacetum coccineum
TGAGCTTGTTTACTTTAGTTATGCAGGTTATATTGCATATTGAGATATTGGCAAAGTAATGTAATGTAATAAAGCGAAAAATTTCCCTGAAAAAGGTGAGTTTATATATAACTGATAGATTGTACATCATCTAACTTAATAGATGGATATTTACATTTATGAAAATTGCGGGTTGTTATATAACACACTTTTAACTCTGAATAATTATGGAACAGATGTTTGGTAAAACGTCTTATTTGAGTTGTTTTCTATTATCGTAGTGAAGGATGCTATTTAGTAACACCAAATTGCTAATTTTCGCTGCGCAATGCGATGCCCCTCGGGGCGGGTGTTACAAAATGACCTCGAAAAAGTGTATAAAATGACACCTCATCAAATACCCCTACACTTGGGATTTGCTTGTCCTCAAGCAAATGGTCTTTTCTACCTAGATAATAACAATACGAGGGGTCATTTTACCTACTCTTTAAATATATTTTACAATACAACCTTCTAGACCTCGTAATTAAAAGCACGGAAAATATATACTAGCACCTTACATAAGTGTTTAGGATTCTCTCTTTCACTTTGGTGTATAATAAATTATAATATATGGGGGAAATGGAAAATCACACTCATTACCTGTCGTAGCATATAAATTACCATAGGCTTGGTAAAGGATCAAACTTTCACCGCTAGGCGCAAGTATTATTCATTACTATCTAAGAGGTCTTTAAAGGGTTGTGGGGTGTAGGTGTAAGATAAAATATAATGGAAACGAAAATGGATGAGATATATTTGGGTGGCTTTGGGTGAATTTGGAGTGGAAGGGTTAGCTAATTCTTTACACGAATACACTTTGGTTTGGTTGCTAAGCCAAGACTCGGACAAAGATATACAAACTCTACACAACTCTACATCAATCTCTTTCATTTTCTTTAAACATAATACATCACATGGGGTTTATAACACGTACCCCTACACTTGAGCTTTTACATGCTCGATATTTACAATCTAACTAATGACCCGATTTGAGGTGGATCAAAATAACATGGAGATCATTTGACAAACATATGGGGGTATTGACTTAACTTTTCTTCCGCATTCTTCCATGAAATAAATACTTCCATGAATCTTAATCGTCCCAAAACAATATTTATAAGGATAAGGACTTAGCAACCGTGTACTCAAATAATTAGCTTAGGTTAAACACAATAATGTACTAAAAATGAGTACATATAAGGTAGGCTAAGGCTTTTTGGTTGTAACGATTGGTTTAAGGGTGACAATGCTCTTCATTAATAGTCCGACTTAACTAGAAAATTACAGGAACCGTGAAAAAGGATAGGCTCGGAGGGTTGTACTAGCGGTACCCTACACTAAAGGTGAGTGCATGGCAAGGGTGTGGGATAGTTATATGATCAGTATGACCATCATAACAATTACAAGTTTAAAACATGGGTTAATCCTAATGCCTCTTATCAAACAAAACCTAATGCTTACTATGCGGTCTCGGGATGCATCACAAAAATAAGTTCTAGAATTTAATATGCTACCGATACACTCTTATAATCCTAAAGTAACCTGATACCATTGTTCTAGAAAAGGCGACGAAACCACGCATACACATCCGTAACGACAGGATAGACACACATGATTGCTCACTCCTTAACTTAAACAAGCTAAAGGTATAATATCTAAGGGCGAACCTTACATTGTGGGGGTGGAATTTTGAGGGTTTTGTGCTAGTCATATAAATTTCTATCCATGAGACGCTATTAATACTCGGTTTTCATCGGTATGTGTCATAAAAAATGTTAAATTTGGGTAAAAATCACCTCTTATGCTATGTTTTGATATATTACCCATCATTTTAAGGACAAAGCAAATGACAAATGAAAGAATAGTTTCTAAAGCTTATTTTCCCCTCTACACTTAAGTTGAACATTGTCCATAATATTCTCTAGAAGTACCTGTTGAAACAAATAAAGGGAAAAGAAAACAAGGAAAAGAAACTAGTACTCCCCTGGTTTGCTTAATAACGGAGAAGAAACATGTGATAACTGGTTAAATCGTCCTTCGAGAATCATCCAATGAAACTTCCTAAGAATTTCCAAGCTTCTTCTCATCAAATATAACTTGTAATCAAAGACAAAGACAACTACACCAAGCATAAAATACGCGATAGACAAATATACAATGTGAATTTAAGGTTCGACTCGATAGATAGGATGAGATAATTGTTAAACTCATTAGGTTTTTGCAGGTTTATAACAGAAAAATACATATATTAAATGTTGTGCAAGTTTTATTTTTAAAAATAATTAAAAACTTTGAGTTTTCTGGACGTGGGCGTATGACGCCGTCAGGGTTGTTGTGACCCCGTCACAGGTGTCGTGGTGCCGGCGTCACGTGTTAATCATGAGGCCGTCTCCACGCTATGTGAAAACAAAAATTTTGTTTTTGATGAAAAATTTCCTACATTTGATTCCATAAATTAATTCCTGTATAAAAGACTGCATAAAATCTGAGATTTAACAATTCAATCATATGACTCGAAACTGACGTGAATTAATCTAAACAATTCATTTAACATGTTTGAATTTGGCTCAAAAGCCGGATAAATTCCCTTACACTTATTCTTTGAAAAATACCTTTGATTGAAATTTAAGACGAGGTTAAAGACAATACAAATCATGATTACAAGATAGTTCAAACATAATAAAACAAACCATGAAGAATTAAAACACACATGACACTCCTAATTTGCGGGAAAATAAATTAGTTTGCCTCCCAAAAAGCGCTTGTTTTTGTTTGAGTCACGAGCCTGACTCTACTCTTATTTAACAGATATAGGGGAGGGTTCCCTTATACTTGAGTTCAAGTGTGGGTGATAGTAACGGTACATACTATCGTGATGAGAAGGAGCCATACGTTAAGAAATTTGTTTTTGAAGAATAAACTCTAAATGGTGTGCTTCTAGAATTCTACCTCTCTCAACTTCATTTGACCTATCAAATAAACTAAGTTCTTCTCATAGAGGAGAAACTTCCTTAGATTCTAATCCCCAATCATCATCAAACATCTCCCAATTTGAAATATCAACACCTAGGGATACACTTTTTCCTAATAAACCCGGTTTAAATCTATAAGGTCTCTTAGGGTCATCTATACCTAGGTTATAATAACTATACACACCTTTAGGATGGGAATTTGTCACGTGAGGTGAAGGCGGTTGATAACACCCAAATTATACATATTTCTATGGCGTTATTTATGTATATTTGATCATTTTTCATGAACTTTTGATACTTAATTAGCTTGAATTGCTTATAGGTTCACTTGAAGACACTACAGACCCAAACTCAAAAATCTATACACTTTGGGAGGCGAATACAAGAAAAGAAAAGATTTCTATCTAAAGTTCAAGATGTGCGCCGCACTTATAATATTGTGCGCCGTACTTTCCTTTGAAGCCAAAACTGTCGCACTTACAATATTGTACGCCACACTTTCTCCCAAAGTCTGAAGAATTAAAGTCTAATAAATGCACCTGCATAAACTCCTCAAAACCGCCGCACTTTTTCCAAAGTGCGCCGCACTTGGGCCCCAAAAAAGCCTATATAAAGCCCCTTTGCCTCTCATATCTCACATATTCTCACAAACAAACCCCAAGTTCATTTAGAACACTTAGAAGAAATGTTTTTGGTGATAATGGCCTCAAAAACCTTTGATCCAAACCACCCTTCAAACCACCATCACCACCATCGACCACCACCACTATCCACCATCAATTTCCAGATTATAATCCATCCAAGGAAGTAGCATTGAAGTGTAATTCGAATCTATAAGTGACTGTGACAGAATTGTTCATAGTTTCCGGGTTTACTTTGAATATAATATAGTTTCCATTAGGAAAACTTATGAAATCATCAACATTTGCTCTTGAAGTTGGTATAAATCTTGTTTATCCTTTGAATATGATCTTTACTGAATTCATGATGAATGTTATATGTTTTGTTACTTATTTGATCATGGAGTAGTAATCTTGTGTTTGTTTGGGCGATATGTGATCTTGGATATGGAGCATTTGGATATGTGTTTATTGAATTGGTAAAACATATTTTATATAAGAAAATAGGCCGAAAGGTTTCTTTATACATGTGTTCTATCAATCTATCCAGTATATGGTTATATAATTTTAAAGGCGAAAGGATTTGTGTTATTAACTCGATATATTCTATTTAAATTTAAAGGCCGAAAGGATTACACTTGTGATAATTTCTATTTTCTTAAACTGTATAAACGGTATTCCAAAAACATCTTATCTAGTGATATTTCCTAACAAACATATTTAATCATTTGTTTGATATCATCTTTTAATTGCCTTCTTTGCATATTTTCGATATATGCTCGTCTTGGTTAATTTGATACGTGGCAATCATCTTAGCCTTAGCACCTTAATTACAAACTGTGAAAACTTCAATTCCTGTGGAATGACTTGGACTTACCTTAAGCTATACTATACACGAACGGGTATACTTTCCGAGCGTTGTGTTTTTATTAAAAATTGGTATTTCTAGTATTATAAATTTAAAACTTTGGAAAACACACATCAATGTTTTTGACTGTGCTATCGGGGGGAATTGTTTAAGTTGTTATCAATTTGTTGCTTCTTTTAGTGCTATTTTGTTTCACAAAATTTTCAAACTCGTCGTACCGTTTTCTGGCAAACGGAAACCAAAAATCATTTTTCTTTAGGAAGTACGCCGCACATCCTGTTTGTGCGCCGGTTTTCTTGAAAACCCAGGAAGTACGCCGTACTTTACCCAAGTACGCCACACTTTTTGCAAATTTTCACAAACAGAATCTTGTTTCAAAAACCAAAACCAAAACCCCCAATCTGCTAGTCTTAGGTTCTATAATCATTTGGAATTGTATTTTATCTGATTATATGTCTTGTGTATTTATAATTATCTAGTTTATCATGATTTTCGGAAAAAAAAAACATAAAATTTCCAGAAAAGTCGACGCACTTTTCCTAAAGTACGCCGCACTCTACCTATAAAAAAATCTTTTATTTATTTATCCATTAATGCTATATTATTAAATTAAAAAATATATTCTATATATATAAATCTATAAAAATAAAAAAAATTATAAAATATATGAAAATAATTTACTTTATTTTGAATATTATCCTATTAGCCTTAACTATATATATATATAAATGTCTTTTTATAAAATACTTAACGCGTGTATAAGTCCTCTATCTTTCGGAAAACAACTAGTAAGTCTAATATATAAATTAAATAAAAATTAATAAAAAGGTCTGTAATTTTTAAAAATATCCAAAAAGAATCCATATCGGATTGTTTTTTTTTAAATCTTCAAACCAATTTCTTCCGTTACATGACTTTGTCGTTCATAGATATACCCCCCCATGAGGAGGATGTCGACCAAACGATAATTCTTCGATCCCGATGATCAGCCTATTTGGACGTGCTATGGACTGTAGCACCGACTCCTTAATTCTTCATTATATAACCCGATGTTGATGACAATTTTGTTATCAATAGTACTCACTTAAATATGATTCGAGAAAATAAATTCGATGGTCAATTGCGGGCCTATCCGCATGACCACATCCGTGAATTTATCGCAATCTGCAACATGTTCAGATACAGTGAAACGCAGAGTGAAGCCGTAAAGCTTTTAATATTTCCCTTTTCCTTGTGGATGAAGCTAAAACTGGTTTAACGAAACTTAATGAAGAGTTTATATACATCGTGGAACAATGAGAAGAGCCTTTTTAAAAGATTCTTTTCCACCTTTCATTATTTAATACGCTTTTACTTGAAATCATAAATTTCTCACAAAACGTATGTGAAAGTCTAACCGACGCTTGGTTACGACTAGAGAACATGCTTTGAAAATGTCATGGGCACGGTCTGACCAAAGGAGCTATTATTCAAATATTTTATCATGGTCTAGACGAACCCGCTCAAGGAATGCTGGACATAACTGCTGGGTGGAATCTTCCTCTACAAAACTCCAAATCAAGCTTTTCAATTTCTCGAGGACAAAGTCATTTTCAAACATGATTGGCCCATTAAATCTAAAAACGAACATCATCAAAAATTAGTTTCCTTCGCTGATGGAAGTGAAGGTAATACTGATAATTCTTGATTTATGGAAAAATTGAAGGCTATGGATTCTCAAATTATAAGCTTAAATGAAGAATTGCCAGGATATAGTTAAACAAATACATGAGATTAGAGAGGGAAACGCTTTTAAAAACCACCTGAATGATGACACGCTGATGTGTGAACGTCATGAAGTAAATTCCATCCAATTTGAAGGATATCAAAACCTATATTCTCAAATTCGTATACTCACCAAACCCATCATGAACCTAATGATTCTGAGAAATCGCTCACAGAATTAAACAATGATCAAAAATGATCTCGAAGATTTCAAAAGATATATCCGTAGCATGAGAACTGTTCATAATAAACTCTATGACAAAGACGATGGCAAAAACACCTGTGTTTTACCTAACAAAGAGTCTAAAACAATCAACCAAGAACCTCAATCTAAAACTGATTTCAAAAAATTAATGACTAAATTCTTAGATGGTCAAAGAGTTACAAATATGTTTTTCAAGAACAATGTTAATGATATGATTTTAAAGATGAAGCAAAATGAAAAGAATTTCCAAACTAAAATTAAAAATATGGAAATAAAAATAGATGAGTGGGAGAAGTCTCAAAACATATATTTAGAACAAACTGATAGGACTGAACCACAACCTCCTCCTCAAGCTCAAAACCGAACAAGTGAATGCCATATTTACTTGGAGTATGAAAGTCGATGGATCAATCTAAAAACTCTAAAAATATCCACCCCTCCTATCATCGTTAACATAAAACAAAAACAAAGATAAACTCTATTAAGACATCAAATAGGGCTATCATGTGGTAACAAACAAATGAATATCCATAGTGAGTACATTCCAAAAATACCATACCCCCAATCTTTTAGAGTGGATCATTCCATCTTGAATCATATCATTAAGGAATCTTAAATCAAGTTAAGTATAATAATAATAGTAGTAATAGTAAATAATATAAGAAACTAAAAATATATATAAAACAAAAACTTTGCAGTTTTTAAGTATGTCACGCATTCAGCCGGTGTGTCGCGTATCTTGATTTCTGCATCCAAAAAGAATGTTTCGAACTTTGTGGGTATGTTCGCTGAAAACCGTCACGAGACTATAACTCGTCCACTCGGGACACCAAGGGGTTTAAAGGCATGTTGCATACGCTAAATCCAACCGTGGTGCCTACGAAAGTGGGCTTTTGTATTTAATGTTTTTCTTATAGTTGTGTTTATTATGCAGATTAAATAAAACAGGTGGAGCTTGGATTGGTGGTTGGAATACACACGCTTGGCGCTTCAATTTGTGCCATATCCTTCATAAATCAGCCAAGCACTTATGAGCCACGGGAAGTTTCAATTTTACGCATAATGCTCAACTTATGTGTGGAGGAGCTCTCGCTCCTAACTAAAAAAAAAGAACCTATTGGAATCATTCAAGGATAGCTCCCTCGCACCTATTTCTATCTATGCCACGGGAAGTATCGTTTTCCTTTAAATTTCCCTATTTTCTATATTATCAGTTCTCACATTGAGGGCAATGTTCAACTTAAGTGTGGAGGGGTAGCAAATAGGAAAAATTAATCATGTCCCTCCATGTTTGCCCTGCAAAAAATTTCAAATTTTCAACTGATATTTTCTGGAAAATTAAAAAAAATCAATATATGCTTTTTTTTTCAAAATTATAATAAATACGCTTAGTAAGGCAAATCCACCCGCATTGACACTATAACTAGCACAAAAATCAACCCACTTAAATTGTGAGGTTCGCCTCTAGAACTTAAGGAATTCGGGTATCTACCTTTGGTACCTAAGATAATTGATGCCTTTAGCTTGTTCGAGTTAAGGAATGAGAAATCATGTGTATCTATTCCATTGTTATGGATGTGTATATGTAGTTTTGTCACCTTTTCTGGAGCATTAGTATTGGTTTATCATTATATATGAGTAGGCCGATAATTTAGTAGCTCCAGACATATGCTTGATCTCATTTACTAGACCGTAGTGAGGTTAATTTATAGACAAAGTCGTATGATAAGAGGTAAAATAAATCCCTATGCAATCATGTATCTGCAACACTCGCTTTTAGTGTTGAGATCCCCAAAGTATCCCAAGAGCAAGAAAAATATGCTCGATGAAGAAGAAGTTTTATGCCAGCCTTAGTTATCGTAGTATTCGAAATAAAAAGAAATCTTCAAAAAAATGAAAGAAAGAGAAAAGAAAAGAAAAAATAATAAAAGTTCAAAGTATAAGGAAAAGTTCTGGCACATGGAATCAAGTATCTGCTACTCACCCTCATCAATATCACGTTTTGCCTCATAGAGATTTCTGTCTAGGTGCTCACGCCGCAATAGGCATGTTTATGTGTCTAGTACAAGCATATGGTAGCGACCTAGATTATGTCTGTACAATTGAGTGACTTCACAAATATAAAACCCTATATGAGTGACTCGTGTGAATTCAAAAACAAACACTTTCCCTATGTGAGGCACTCTGTTATATGTCTATGCTGGAAAAGTTATAAAACTAGTAAACACTTGTTAATGTTAAAATAAAATTTTCTCCATGTCACGATAAATGATCTCTTGTTTTTCGCTTTAATTGCTTGAGGGCAAGCAATTAGCTAGTTGTGAGGGATTTGATAATGCCTAAATTTATAACATGTTTCTTTGGCATTGTTTTTTTTTTTTTTTTTTAAAAAGTATATTTAATCATTTCTCATGAACAATGCTCGATTTCAGCCTATAAAATGAGGCATTGGCTCCCTCATTTTACACAACCATCACACACACAAACCTTAATTCATTTAGAACACTTAGAAAAGGTGTTTTTGGTGATCTTGGCTTGACAACCCAAGGGTCCAAACACCCCTTAACCAACATCTCACATCGACTAACAACCTGTCCACCATTAATTTCCAGATTTTAATCCATCCAAGGAAGTAGCATTGAAGTGTAATTCGAATCTATAAGCGATTGTGACATAATTGTTCATAGTTTCCGGGTTTTGCTTTGAATATAATTATAGTTTTCATGGGAAAATTGAAATCATCAACATTTGCTCTTGAAGTTGGTATAAATCTTGTTTATCCTTTGAATATGATCTTTACTGAATTCATGATGAATGTTATATGTTTTGTTACTTATTTGATCATGGAGTAGTAATCTTGTGTTTGTTTGGGCGATATGTGATCTTGGATATGGAGCATTTGGATATGTGTTTATTGAATTGGTAAAACATATTTTATATAAGAAAATAGGCCGAAAGGTTTCTTTATACATGTGTTCTATCAATCTATCCAGTATATTGGTTATAATAACTTATAAAGGCCGAAAGGATTTGTTGTTATTAATCGATATAATCACTAGTTATATTTAAAGGCCAAAAGGATTTATAACTTGTGATAACTCTATTTTCTAAACTTATAAACACTATCCTAAATACTTCATTGTCTTAGTGATCATTGCCTAAGCAAACATACTTTAATCATTTGCTTGAATTGCTTTCTTTATAATATCTGATATATGCAAGATTTGGTTAATTTGATCCGTGACAATCTTATTAACCTTAGCACCTTAATTAAAAACTATGAAAACTTCAATTCCCGTGGAACGACCTGGACTTACCTAAAGCTATACTATACACGAACGGGTATACTTCCCGAGTGTTATGTTTTTAGTAAAAATTGGTATTTCTAGTATTATAAATTTAAAGATTGTAAAACACACATCAAGTTTTTAGCGTCGTTGCCAGGGAGTTGTTTAAGTTATTATCAGTTTGTTGTTTGTTTTAGGTGCTATTTTATTTCACAAAAATTTTCAAACCCGCCGTACCATTTTCTGGCAAACGGAAACCAAAAATCATTTTTCTCAAGGAAGTACGCCGCACATCTTATTTGTGCACCGGTTTTCTGTAAACCCAGAAAGTACGCCGCACTTTAACCAAGTACGCCGCACTTTCTGCAGATTTTTCATAAACAGAATTTTGTTTCAAAAACCAAAACCCCCCCAATCTGCTAGTCTTAGGTTCTATAATCATTTGATATCATATTTTATCTGATTATATGCCTTGTGTATTTGTAATTATCTAGTTTATCATAATATTCAAAAAAAAATTCTAGAAAAGCAGGCGTACTTTTTCCTAAAGTACGCCGTACCTATCCAAAACAAAAAAGAAATCTTTTATTTGTTTATCCTTATTTGCTATATAATTAAATTGAAATATATATAATATATAAATATATAAAATTAAAAAAATATATGAAAATAATTTATTTTATTTTGAATATTATCCTATTAGCCTTAATTATATATATAGTAGGGATCTAGTGAGAAGTAAATTAAAATAAGAAGTGGTGAGAAGTGACTAAAACCACACATTTGAGATGCAACGACTTGCATTAGATGCATTTTTATTCATTTAGATGCACCATTTTGAGTTTTGAACGTTAATTTGATGCGTAGATGGTGCAAATTGATTTTCATGATTTTAGCACATGCAGAGGAACAAAAAACAAGAGAAAAAATGAAATGCGTCTAATATACGTATATGTATCTAATTAGAATCTAGAAAACACATTATGATGCATTATAATGCATCTAAAATTATCGAGATGCATATAATTTAAGTCGGTGCATCTCGGATATGCGGTTATAGTTACTTCTTATCCTTCTTATTTTAAGAAAACTTCTTATTTGATCTTAACACTATATATATATATATAAATCTATAAAAAAGTATAAAAAAATTATGAAAATAATTTATTTTATTTTGAATATTATCCTTTTAGCCTTAATTATATATATAAAAATGTCTCTTTGCAAAATGCTTAATGTATGTATAAATCCCCTATCTTTTGGAAAACAACTAGTAAGTATAATATATAGATTTAATAAAAGTTAAAAAAACAAGGACTTATAAGATTAATACTAACCAGAAAGAATTCGTCGAGATCGAATCATTCAAATCTTCAACTCAAAATTCTACCGTTAATGACTTTGTCGTTATAAATATACCTGAAGAGGATGTTGAACCCAAACAAATAATTCTCGATCCGGATGATCAGCCTATGTGGGAAAGTGCTAAGATTGTAGCACCGACTCGTAATTCTGCCATTGTTCAAATCGATGTTGATGACAACTTTGTTATTAACAGTACCCACTTGAAACTGATTTGCGAAAATAAACTTAATGGTTATCTGCGGGCCGATCCGCATGACCACATCCGTGAATTTCTCGCAATCTGCAACATGTTCAGATATGGTAAAACTCAAAGTGAAGCTGTCAAGCTTATGATTTTTCCACTATCCTTGTCCGATGAAGCTAAAACCTAGTTTAACGAACTTAATGAAGAGTCTATAACATTGTGGGAACAAATGAGAAGAGCTTTTTTAAACATATTATTTCCACCTTCTTTATTTAACCGTCTTTTAGTTGAAATTAAAAATTTCTCTCAACTCGTATGTGAAAGTCTAATCGACGCTTGGTTACGACTCACGAGCATGCTTCAAAAATGCCATGGGTATGGTCTAACCAAGGGAGCTATTATTCAAATATTCTATCACGGTCTAGACGAACCCACTCAAGGAATCCTGGACATAGCTGCTGGAGGAATCTTCCTCTACAAAAGCCCGAATCAAGCTTTTCAATTTCTTGATGACAAAGTCCTTTTCGAACTTGATTGGTCTTCTAAATCTCAAAACAAACATCATCAAAAATCTGTTGCTTTTGCTGATGGAAGTAATAATAATGATAATTCTCGATTAATGAAAAAATTAGAAGCTCTAACTATAAAAATGGATTCTCAGTTTACAAGCTTAAAAGAATATTTAGAAGATATGCATAAGAAATATTATGACTTTAAAGATAAACATGCTTTTAAAAACTGCATGAACGATGACACGCCGATGTGTGAACGTCAGGAAACCAATTACATCCAATCTAAAGGTTATCAAAACCGAAATTCTCATGATTTGTATTTCCATCAATCCCATCATGACCTCGCTCGCAGAATTAAACAATGATGTGAGAAATGACCTCGAAGATTTCAAAAGATGTATCCGTAGCATGAGAACTGTTCATTGGAAACTTTTTGCCAGAGACGATGGTAAAACCATCGGTGTTTTACTTTACAAAGAGCCTAAACATATCAGCTAAGAACCTCAATCTAAAACAGATCTTGAAAAATCAATTACAAAATTCTTGGATGGTCAAAGAGTTACAAATATGTTTTTCAAAAAGAATGTTAACGATATGATTTTAAAAATGAAGCAAAATGAAAAAAATTTCCAAACTATATTTAAAAATATGGAAAGAAAAATAGATGAGTGGGAGAAGTCTCAAAACATCTCTTTAGAACAAACCGATAGAACTGACCCACCTCCTCCTCAAGCTCACACCGAGCACGTGAATCTCGTATTCACCTAGAGGGGAAAATCTGATGATTCTCCAAAAATTCAAACACTTCCTCCTATCATCGTTGAAGATAAACCTATTAAGACATCAAAAAAGGGCTATCACATTATGAATACAAACGAATATCCATTCCGTGAGTACATACCAAAAATACCATACCCTAAATGTTTAAGAGTAGATCATTCCCACTTGAACCGTATTGTCAAGGTATCCTGAATCAAGTTGAGTATAACAAAAAGAATAGTAGTAGTAGTAATAGTTAATAATTATAAACCTATAAAAAGTAACATATATATATATATATATATATATATATATATATATAAACAAAAAAAATTTGTAGTTTGATAAGTTTGATGTGCATGGGCCCGTGTGTTTCTCAGTCGATTTCTGCATCCAAAAAGAATGTTTTGAACTTTGTGGGTGTGTTCCCTGGAAACCCTCACGAGACTATAACTCGTCCACTCAGGACACCGAGGGGTTTAAAGGCTTGTTGCATGCACTAAATGCAACCGTGGTGCCTACGAAAGTGCGCTTTTGTATTTAATGTTTTTCTTGTAGTTGTGTTTATTATGCAGATTAAATAAAACAGGTGGAGCTTGGATTGGTGGTTGGCATTTTACACTTGGAGACTTATATATAATTTAAGTATTATATTACATGTGGTAGAATACACATGCATGGCATTCCGTTTCGCGCCATATCCTTCATAATTCAACCAAGAACTTAAGAACCCCGGGAAGTACCGTTTTCCCTTAATTTTCCCTATTTTCTATATTTATCAATTCTCACATTGAAGGCAATGTTCAACTTAAGTGTGGAGGGGTAGCAAATAGAAAAATTAATCATGTCCCTCCATGTTTGCCCTGCAGGAATTTTCAAACTTTCAACTCATATTTTCTGGAAACTTTAAAAATTTAAAAAATTTTATATTGCTTTTCCAAAAAAAAACTTAAAAAATTGAATACGCTTAGTAAGGCAAATCCAACTGGATTGACATTTTAACTAGCACAAAATCAACCCACTTAAATTGTAAGGTTCACCTCTAGATCTTAAGGAATTCGGGTATCCATCTTTGGTACCCAAGATAATTTTTGCTTTTAGCTTATTCGAGTTAGGGTTGAATGCAGTCATATGTGTCTATTCCGTCGTTACGGATGTGTACGCATGGTATTTGTCGCCTTTTCTAGAATATTGGTATTGGTATAAAGTTATATGAGTGGGCCAGTAATTTAGTAGCTCCAGAACTTGTGCTTGATCATCATTTACTAGACCGCAGTGAGGTTAATTTATAGACAAAGTCATATGATAAGAGGTAAAATAAATTCCTATGTAATCATGTATCTGCAGCACTCGCTTTTAGTGTTGAGATCTTCGAAGTATCCCAAGAGCAAGAAAAATGTGCTCGATGAAGAAGAAGTTTTGTGTCAGCCTTAGTGATCGCAGTATCTGGAATGAAAAGAATATAAAAAAGAAAAGGGAAAGAAAAAAAAGGGTTCAAAGTATAAGGCAAAGTTCTGGCACATGGAATCAAGTATCTGCTATTCACCCTCATCATTATCATGTTTTCCCGCTTTGAGATTTTTGTCTAGGTGCTCACGCCGCAACGGGTATGTTTATGTGTCTAGTACAAGCATATGGTAGCGACCTAGATTATGTCTGTGCAATTGAGTGACTCGTGTGAATTCAAAAACAAACACTTTCCCTATGTGAGGTGCTTTGTTATATGTCTATGCCTAAAAAAGTTATAAAACTGGTAAACACTTGTTAATGTTTAAAAAAAATTCTCCATGTCACGACAAATGATTTTATTTTCTCGCTTCCATTGCTTGAGGGCAAGCAATAAGCTAGTGTGGAGGGATTTGATAACGCTCAAATTATACATATTTCTATGGCGTTATTTATGTATATTTGATCATTTCTCGTGAATTTTTGATACTTAATTAGCTTGAATTGCTTTTAGGTTCACTTGAAGACACTACAGACCCAAACTTAAAAATCTATACACTTTGGGAGGCGAATACAAGAAAAGGAAAGATTTCTAGCTAAAGTTCAAGATGTGCGCCACACTTATAGTATTGTACGCCGCACTTTCCTTTGAAGCCAAAACAGCCACACTTACAATATTGTGCGCCGCACTTTCTCCAAAAGTCTGAAGAATTAAAGTCTAATAAATGCACCTGCATTAACTCCTCAAAACCGCCACACTTTTTCCAAAGTGCGCCGCACTTGGGTCCCAAAAAAGCTAATAGAAATCCCTTTTGCCTCTCATATCTCACACATCCTCACAAACAAACCCCAAGTTCGTTTAGAACACTTAGAAGAAGTGTTTTTGGTGATAAAGGCCTCAAAAACCTTTGATCCAAACCACCCTTCAAACCACCATCACCACCATCGACTACCACCACTATCCACCATCAATTTCCAGATTATAATCCATCCAAGGAAGTAGCATTGAAGTGTAATTCGAATCTATAAGTGATTGTGACAGAATTGTTCATAGTTTCCGGGTTTACTTTGAATATAATATAGTTTTCGTTGGGAAAACTTGTGAAATCATCAACATTTGCTCTTGAAGTTGGTATAAATCTTGTTTATCCTTTGAATATGATCTTTACTGAATTCATGATGAATGTTATGTGTTTTGTTACTTATTTGATCATGGAGTAGTCATCTTGTGTTTGTTTGGGCAATATGTGATCTTGGATATGGAGCGTTTGGATATGTGTTTATTGAATTGGTAAAACATATTTTATATAAGAAAATAGGCCGAAAGGTTTCTTTATACATGTGTTCTATCAATCCATCTAATATATTGGTTATAATAACTTATAAAGGCCGAAAGGATTTGTTGTTATTAATCGATATAATCACTAGTTATATTTAAAGGCCGAAAGGATTTATAACTTGTGATAACTCTATTTTCTAAACTTATAAACAATATCCTAAACACTTCATTGTCTTAGTGATCATTGCCTAAACAAACATACTTTAATCATTTGCTTAAATTGCTTTCTTTATAATATCCGATATATGCAAGGTTTGGTTAATTTGATCCGTGACAATCTTATTAACCTTAGCACCTTAATTACAAACTGTTAAAACTTCAATTCCTATGGAATGACCTGGACTTACCTAAAGCTATACTACACATGAACGGGTATTGGTATGTGTTAAATGACATACCTTTTCTATTATAAAAACGAGCCCAAATAACAAAAAACGTGTGAAAAATACAATGTATATGCTTGTATTTTGTGTTTGTGTATGTGCAGGTAATGGATATCAAGAAAAGGACAAAATAAAGACAAAACTGGACAAAGCCGAGCACAGGAATGGAATGAGCGTGAAAATACTAAAGCCGAAGGTGTACCTATCATTTACGAACCAACCCGAACCTATTTTATTGGGCCGGGTCAGCCTAAGATTGATACTATACAAAACCTAAGCCTAAAATATCACAACTTTAAGTCCATTTATCCTATATCTTATTCTTGGCCAAAAATAATAACCAAAATCCTAATCCATAAGTCTTGGCCCAAAATCATATCAAACGACCCAATCCCTAGCCCTCGGTCAAATAGTCAAAAGATATTAAAAATGGGTTAATTTTACAAGTCAAAATTACTAGACTTCCCTTTCACTTTTCCCTCCCCTTTCACCATTGCAATGAGAAGGTTAATCAAAGCCAAGTACACGCTCCCACACCTTCTAGAAGGACTGACAAGCCTGACACGTCTGTCACTTATGCCACATTGGCGTACCACACGTTTTGATGGGATGATGAGACGTGGAGGGCATTCAACGACCCAAATTGATAGATTTGAAGACGGTTATTGATGGATGGCTTAGATTAAAAGGTTGAGGAGCGTCCAGAGGGCTAGAAGCTTTACATCACTCCTATAAAAGGAGGCCTCACCTCACAGAGCAAAGGATGTAGTGTAGAATTTAGTTTTAGCTTATTTTTCTAGTTTTAGCTTATTGTAAATGTTTTTAGCTTAATGTTTTTAAATTAATGTATTTTCCTTTTTAAAAGTTGTAACTCACTTTGATTATCAATAAACATTCAGTTGCTATTCAATTCAAGTTTTTACTTATTACACTTATGGTTTAATAAGCCCATTTATACTCTGATAAGCTCAATAAGCTCTCTCTATTACTAATAAGCTTGTTTATACTCAGTTAAGCTTTAAAACTTAACTGAGTTTGTTTCACTCAAAAATCCACCTCAAAATTACCTCAGCTTATAAAATGGATGATAAGCCAATTAAGGAAGGGCTTATAGACCTCACCAGCTTATCTATGACAAGATGGAGTTTATAGATCTAGATTATTAAAGCTTAATTGGTCCGTGTTTAGCTGGGACAAAGGTACTTGTCATTTTCACTTTAATTTAGCTCATTTTTCTGTTTTTGCTTATTACTGCTTATAACTGCTTATTCTCTATTTCTATTTGCTAAAATATGCTTATTAATGTTGCTCATTACTTATTCATGCTTAGTCATAACTTAGATCTCTTTTGATTCATGTTTTTCATATAAATAGTTTACAAAAGCCAAAAATATGTTAAGTAATCTAGCTTATTGATTTATGCTTAGTTGTGGTTTAAAATTGCTTAAAAGATCTTAAAATGATTAAATCTTAATCTGATTTAGCTTTTTACAACTAATATAAATCTGATTTAAGCTTAATTATGTTTTTCAAATTCATTAAGAGGTGTTTAGATCAAGCAGTACTAACTTGAGTTAGTACTATTGGATTACTTTTGTCCTTTAATCCAAATTTGACAAGCTCAAATTAAGCTAATAAGTTATCTTTTATGAGTTTTCAAAAGGTTAAAATTAGTTTTAAGGTTTAATCTATCAATAGTATGAATCTGTGAGTTTTTGGATTGTCATATCAGCTTATCTGGTTGGATCTTGTTTAAGTGCTTGTTAGAATCATTTTCATGCTTGATTTGAGTCTTATAATGCAATATAATAGCATTGGATAAGTGTGCAATTGTTCCTTTGAATTTAGTTTGTCTTAGGTTTCATTTTTCAAGTTTTAAAAGTTCAATTTTCAAAAGCAATATTAGATAAGTTTAAGTCTGTTTTAAGGTCTGATTTTAAGAGTTTAAGCTTTTTGGACTTTGAGCTTATTATGTTTTAGCTTGTTTTCAGTTTTAAACTTCATTAGCTAGCTTAAATTTAGGTCTGCATTTGCTTATTTTGTCTTTCAAAACCAAAAAGCCAAAAATAGTGTAAACTGCCTAAGCAGCTTTTTCATTTAGCCTTCTCTTAGCTTATTTGATTTTTAAAATACTTTTTGATTGTTGATTTAGATAGTTTTTAGTATAAGCTTTAAGATTTTACAAGTCATTTTGCCATAAGGTTCCATTTAGTTGCTTAAAAATAAGCTCAAAAGTGCCTAGTTGGTCTGCTTGTTATCTAGTTTTTAGCTTATAAGCTTATCTGTTAGTTTAAGCTTATGGCTTATTAGGTTGGCTTAATTTGGATTTGTCATTGCTTATTAAGTTGACTTTAAGCATTTAAAAGCTTATTTGGCTAGAAGCTTTAGCTTATTAAAGCTTTTAGCTAAAACAGTTTAGCTTTTAAGCTTCATAAGTTTAAATGACAAAATGTGGCTTTTAAAAACTTATTACAAGCTTAATTTTTATTTTTGAAATTTTTGCTTTTATAAAAGTTTGTTTTTAAGCTTATTGAAAGATTTTGCAAAAAGAAATTTCGAAAAATAAAAACATATAAGGGTATAGGGAAGCCAAGGGTGAGCAAGACTCGAACCCCTGACCTCGACCTTAACCCTTATACGTTTTTAACACTCACCCACAAACCACTGCGCCCTTGGGACTTTTACATTTAGAAGTTGTTTAGTTTAATATTTATAGTAACCTTAGGATTAGCTTATTCGATCTTAATTGCTTATTTGCTGCTTATTCTTTAAGCCTCTTTGCCTGTTTTTGTTTTTCTTACATTCTTCATAGTCTAAAGTACTTTTCATAATTTTTCTAGAATTTTTAGGATTAGTTTAGTATTTTTAATTAATTTTCTAGATTAAAATCGTTTTTAATTCATAATAAATAAAATAAAAATCAAAAAAATATAATTCTTTTTCTGAAAATTATTTTTAGTCATTTAGGATTTTTAGAATTAAAATTTGAGTTTGTAAGGTTAAAATTTGAATTATTTGCTTATATGTCGCGTTTTAGAATTCCCGTTAACGTTTTAACTTTAAATCTTTGATTGCCTTATTTGTTTACTTGCTTTTAGTTGCTTTTGTGTTTAATTTTTAGAATTAGAAATCAAAATTCCAAATACTTGATATTCAAGCATCAAACAAAATACTTTCGTGAAATTCAAATTCACTTCTCGCCGGGATACGACACTCGGGAAATATACTATTGTTTGTCCTCAAGCAATTTTATGTTTTACGGGAAACTTACTATACTATAATTAGTTTGAGATATTTAGGATATATATTTAATTATATATAGACTATTTGGATCGAATCATGCTTGTATAGCTGCTAATCCGTCAGAAGTTTCAGTATTTCTTGACCTAGATGTACCATTGTGCCATTTTTGAGAGTTTTCAGCCATTTCTTGGATGGCTACCTTTGCATCAGCAACAGTCTTAGATGGTATTGCACCTCTTGAATCAAGAATTTGTGGAGTAGGAATTCCCAATCTATTATAGAACAAGATTACCTCCTACATCTCCGTTAAATAGTGTTGAGGACACTTCATCAAGAGTTCTTTAAATCGCTCCCATGCTTGGTAAACGTTTTCATCTGGTTCTTGCTGGAAGTTGTTGATTTCCTCTATTTTCTTTGCAGTTTGAGCAGGTGGACAATATTTGTTCAAATTTTTTTTTTGAGACCATCCCAAGTTGTAATTGAACCAGTTGGTTCTTTTCTTAGCCAACGACTTACAACTCCAGTTAAGGACATAGAGAATGCTCTAAGCATCACTTTGTCTATAATAATATTTGGAATGTGGAATAGATCGACGATCTCAAGAACTTTCTCAATGTGTTCGTTCACATCTTCATGATCCGATCCGCTGAAGGTGTTGGTACGTAGGTCTTTGAGAAATTGGCCTTTTAGTTCAAAGTTATCATTGTCTTCAATTTTAGGCCTAGCAACTCCCGATCCATAGCCAGCTCGGGTCTTACTCATGTACTGCTTCATAGTTTCCGCAACTTCTTCCTCCAAGTTTTCTTGGTCAGAAAATAAATTGAAATCAGGCGATCTCAATTCGTCAAGACTTAGCGTCTTGAGGTGCTTCCTAGATGATCGAAATTCTCGTTCCAGATCCTTGAAAGGTGTGAATAGTTCGTTCATTGAACTCCTTGCCATGCACCACCTGAAACAAGGGATAAACAATCAGTAGGATATGCTCTTTAGGATAGAAATTTTTTTAGCACGGAAATCAAATATAAAACTAAGATTCTGATTTTGTTTCAGATGATCGATACGCCGTATTCAATAGAAGTGAATACGCCATATTAATCTTTTGAGTGAATACGCTGTATTGAACAGAAAGTTGGATACGCCGTATCCGATGAAAGTGGATACGCCGTATCGAATTATCGACTAGAATAGTGTATTAGGAAAACAATTAAATTAAACTAACAAATATACAAGAATATACAGAATATACACTAATCTAATTTACACTACTCCTAAGGGTTAGATCTAATCTAAAAAACCAAAATATAAAATAAAAAACAACACTTTAACGGGTAGTGTACCCGGTCGGTGGTAGATTCGTGGTAAGTAAGGTGTCGAACACTTGAAGCGAGGTTAAATCTCTCAATTTATTAATATTTTGGTTTATTTAATCTAAGTTAATTCTAATCTAAGTCAAACCTATGCTAATCCTATGTTAGTTCTAATCCTAATTCTAACAGGTAAAAGGGGGTTTCAGCCTGAGAGAATGGCACGGGTTTGGTTGGTGACTACAATCAATTCAAGACACTTTAACCCATGCAAGCAAATTAACAGAAGATAAAAGAGCGGTCAAGCCTTATAATAGAAAACTGTACTAGCCATCATTAATCCGATTAGAAGTTGGTTTGTTTATTCAGTGCAATGATTACTTATCTCGAAGAGGCATATCATTCTTAGACTTAGGCGGGACTTCATCCTAAGACCTAGACACATTAATTCTGTCATAATTAAAGCATCCGCATAAAGCATCCTTATTTGCTGATTATAATCTATCTTAGGGATTAAAGCAATGGTGATCTTGTTAAACCCTAGCTCATAGAGACTTTACCCACTTACTGCTTAATGGCAATTTATACTCTAGTAGTCCACTTGTCCAACTATCCAATGGAATCAGAACGTTATTTGTTGAATTATCTAGGTTCACCTGCTAGTCAACTTGTTCAATAAACCAAAGGCAATATCCGATATCTAGTTAAGCCAGAAGCGTATCCTAGCACGGATTTAGCAGGACAATATTTGTGATCCTATGATTCTAGATGTATAAATTCTAACCAACATCAAATGCTTTGTTAGCAAGTCTGCAACATTGTGATCGGTGTGAATCTTGATCACTTGAATTAATCTATTCTCATATGAATCTCTGATAAAGTGATGTCTAATCTCAATGTGCTTAGTCTTTGAGTGAAACACTGGATTCTTCATAATGAAAATAGTACTTTCATTGTCAATGAAAATCTTGGTGTTCATAAAGTTGTATCCATAATCAAGCAATTGATTTTGGATCTATAACACATGTCCATAACAACTAGATGCAGCTACATACTCTGCTTCAGTAGTAGAGTTGGCAACTACAGTTTGCTTCTTGCATTGCCATGAAATCAATCTGCTTCTAAGAAATTGACAACTTCCTGTTGTGGATTTCCTGTCTAAACTTGCACTGCTTAGTCACACCCTCCCTCCTCTCAAAACACCCCCATAACCCCCAAACACCCATCCAAACCAAAAAAATCAAATACCAACCCACAAAAAAAACACCAATCCCCTCACACCCCCCCAACCCCCTAACTCCCCAAAAATATTTGTCAGTATAAGCTTCCAAATCAAATATTGAGTCCTTAGGATACCAAATGCCTAATTTAGGTTGACCTTTCAAGTATCTAAAGATTCTTTTCACAACATGAAAATGTGAAATTTTAGTTGTGACTTGAAATCTTACACATGTAGATACAGCAAACATAATATCAGGTCTGGAAGATGTTAAATACATCAATGAGCCAATCATTGATCTATATAAGTGAACATCAACATACTTTAGTATTTTCATCCTTCATCAAAGGCTTTGAAGTCTCCATGGGTGTACTTGTTGTCTTCACAGTTGAAAAACCAAACTTCTTCAAAATTTCATCCACATACTTGTCTTGACTAATGAAAATCCCATCATCTTTTTGTGTCACTTTGTAGTCCTATAAAGAAAGTGAGTTCTCCCATAGAACTCATCTGGAACTTCTTATGCATCATCTTCTCAAACTCAGTACACATCTCATTCCTTGTAGATCCAAAAATGATATCATTAACATATACTTGAACTAGTATAATATCACCTTTGACTCTTTTAATGAACAAAGTCTTATCTATCTGACCTCTCTGAAATCCATTATGCAATAAATAGGTAGATAAAGTCTCATACCAAGCTCTAGGAGCTTGATGTAGACCATATAATGCTTTTTTGACCTTATAAACTCTGTTTGGGAACTCTGGATCTTCAAACCCTGGAGGTTGACAGACATAAACTTCCTCTTCAATCTTTCCATACAAAAATGCACTCTTCACAAACGGTGGCTTAGTGGTGACACACTACGTTGAACGGTGAGTAAGTGGAAAGAGTTGAAGTGAGAGGAAGAAGGTGAGGTCGGTGGAGGTGGATGGTGAGTTTGTCATTGCCACTCCCTTTAGCCTTAGGTACCATAACACCATAACACCGTTACATCAGCTTTAACATTTTAATACCAACACACACAAAAACCCCTGCAATCATAACACCCCATAACACCACCATTTTTAGACCCATATTTTTTTCCAATTATTTAAACAAACTAAAATATTTCATTCATGCATAAAAAATAAATTACAATACTTAAAAAAACATAGCGAAATTAAAAAAACATATTACAAAATAAAAAAAAATGTACGCCCTAACGACTAATTTCGTTGCAAATTATCTTGTCTTTGATATGTTTGGTAGAACCATATGGGGGGTTGAATACAATTTTTCTTGACTTCTTTTTTGACTTTGTTTTACATACACTATTGGTTTGTTTAGACTTGCGGGAGTGGTTTTCTCATTTTTAGAAAATCCAAGACCTTCCTTATCTTGGGACAATTTTTGACGACTTAGCATGTTTTCCAAAACGACACTACTCTTTTTTAATTTTGAAAAAATCAACGCTTCATCTTGAAGTCTAGAAGTATTGCATTTTAAAGAGTCAACCTCTTTGGTGAGTAATTCACATTTTTTACAAGGTTCAAACACCTCTTTATCATTTTCAAGTTTCTTTACTTCAATTTCAAGATCATTGATTTTACTTGAAAGTTTAGAATTCTCATTTTCAAGAGAAGGTTTTTCTTTTAAAAGTTTTTCAAAAGTTTTAGTAAAATCACTTGTTAATCCAAGAGTTCCCTTCTCCTTTTGCAAATCAATAATATTTAAATCATAATTAGAACTAGATGGTTTGGATACTACCTCTTGAGAGTCAATTGCCATGAGACATGTTGCGTCGTTTTGATGTTCGTCGCCGTCTTCGCTATCGCTCCATGCTCCTCCGACGAAAGCCTTGTTCTCATTTGGCTTTCTACACTCACTAGCAAAGTGGCCTTCTATCCCGCAATTGTAGCAAGCTCCTTTTTGCTTCGAGCTTTCACCACCTTTGTTACCAAATCGATTATCGCGCCCGAATTGATTACCCTTGCAGAAGAACTTTTGGAAGTTCCTAGCCATTAAATTAAAAGCTTCGGCTTCTTCTTCTTCATCTACGTCTTCATCACTTCCTCCTTGACTATCACTATCATCACTAGTTTGCTTCCTAGTGACTTTATCATTATCCAAGACCATTTCATAAACCTTAAGGTTGCCGATTAACTCGTAAAGAGGAAGAGTAGCCAAGTCTTTGGCTTTTTCAATGGTCGTCACATTGGCTCTCCATTTCAATGGAAGAGCACGAAGAAACTGTCTTATGTGATTCTTGCTAGAGTAGTCTGGATCTAAAGATTTTAGACTATTTACGATAGCATTGAATCTTGTGTAGCCGCTATCAATAGTTTCTTCATTTGAGATTAAAAACTTCTCTTATTCTTGAGTGAGAAGATCAATCTTGCAATTCTTTACTTGTGAATTGCCTTGGTGAGTGATGATAAGCTCACTACCCACGGGGCTCCCGATAAACGGATATATATCATGTCATATCTCATTGGGTGTCTTGGTCAGACACCGGTAGGGAGAAATATACTTGGCATATTATATGCTACACAAATTAGCTTCGGTGTCATGAGCTTAGCGCAACAGTGGATACATTTTATGTGATACTGTATCTATTATAGTAGTCACATACATTTTGGAAATCTTGTGGTCCACACTACTTTGTTGATACCTGATTACATCCAGACATTTTTATAGACTAGTGTGAAGAAGTACACCCTATAACTATTTTCGTTTTACATTTACACTTACATTTTTGGCTGACTATTAACATGGATTTGAACTTGTCATGCATACATATAACTATTTTTGATATACAACGTTTATACTTATAAAAATCTAATGAACTCACCAACTTTATGTGACTACTTTTTAAGCAGTTTTCTCATGTAAATTGAGATGTTTTGCTTAACTTGATGTGCATTGGAGTCTATATTGAACCAAGAATTCGATTCAATGGATTTCTAATTACGTATCAAATATCAAATCTCGATTTACTTGCATTCAATCTTGTTTCATTGTGATGCAAATATAGGACAAATGTAATATCAATTATCAAGAAAATTCAACGAGATTACTTTTCAAACACAAATATAGAGGTCGTATCTCTTGTATCATTGTGCTGTTGTATTATGAAAGTAATACTCCCGGACATATTCCCATCCGCTGCGACACATTTTCTGGATGGTCTACCAGAGAAAGGTATCAGAGCACTGGTTAGTGAGAGAACAGAGGTTGCCAATTTACCTCTAGACTATAACGTAATTTGCAAAAATAATGCCCACATCAAACATTATTCAAAGTAACGTACACTCATTTGCTTACTTGCTACACTATAACTTGTTTAACGCGTTACGTGTGCTTACATACATACATATATCTAATAATATATTGCTTTACATCCCTTTTTGGCGTATAGTGTGCGTTATATTTATATAAGAGTTATATTATATAAATACCGGAAGAACAATCTTTAAGACATTGTGGAGTTGCACAATGGTTTTTTTCGAAAAACGGTTATAGTCTAGGGTTTTGAAAACGACCTAGTTCGCTATAACGAGTGCTCTGATACCAATCTGTAACACCCCCATAAAATCACAACGCAGCGGAATACCACTTTGGGGTGCTACTTCATAGTATAAAGTACAAGTTACAGAAAACGACCTCAAAAGAGACGTTAATAAAATGTCACATTCGATTAAAATTTCAGAGTAAAATCAGGTCCCAATAATTTATAATTTAACAAGATTACAAGAGTTCAAACGTGAATCATTTTGTATATTTGAAGTTAAAAAGTTATCGAATGTGAAGAAAACTGAGTCCTTGAGTTTTGTTGATATCCACGCGTCTCGAATGCTCCCAATGCTCAGCTAACAAGATATAACCTGAGAAAATACATGCAAAAACGTCAACAATAATGTTGGTGAATTCATAGGTTTAAGTAAAAACAGTATTGAAATAAATCAAGTAATATTTCAGTAAGAAAAGTAGCGTTACAACATTTAAAAGAATTGTTGTCGAAATCCAAGTAGTAATTTAATAAATCAAGTATGCTTAGTAGTGGACCACAAGGTATAAGATCAACCAACGACAATGCAACGAATGCAGTGTCAAGTAACAGAATTATCGCATTGAGCTCGTGACAACCGATCCCTTGGACGAGAAAATATAGTTTGCCCCAAAAGATTTGGTATTATTGCTATATACCAACTTCCAGAATAATATATCCGTTTAAGAGTGGGTGTTCCAAAAGGATTCAAACCCCGGACGGGGAGTCACCCCATAGTACTATTTATTACACTAGCGTCTACCCATCACAGGTAGTTAACGGTTCACGATATTAGGGTCTTTAGCAATAGGTACTCCTACGATAATTCACAATAACGGGTCAAGTATACCCTTCAAGCACTTGTGTCCAATTTAAAACAAGTAATATGTTCAAAACTCACGGTTTTGTAAATAATTAATCAATGATCTCAAATCATGTGGTAAGCAAATCAAGCTTTAATAAATTTAGTGGTAAACAACCATGTATCAAACATGTAGTAGAAATCATGTAGTGAGCAAGTAAAAGCTTTAGTAAAAACAAGTCATGTAACGCTTATGTAGTAGAAAACAATAAGTTTACTAGTGAAACGAGCATGTATTCTCACCCCGAAAATAGTTATGAAAACCATTAAAGAAGAAAAGATGGGGCTATGAACTCACCTTAAATAGTAGTATCGGATAAGGGTTCAACAACGAACGAACAACGACGATTACGCCTCAACCACGTCCTATATTATAGTGGTCCGTGATTAGAAGAAATAAAGATCGAGAGGAAAATGCATAAATTGCATTGGTAAATAAATATAGATTTACCACACACATATATATAATTACATATTATGGAATTCACATGTGCACCCTAAGTTTTTATTAATTAAGTCGCTTTCTTTAACATTTTTACGCCCAACATTAATTTACGCCACTTTTCCGAACAATTTCTATTTTTAGCAGGTTTCTATTTTAGGAAAGTTTCTATTTTTGGAAAGTCCGATTATGGTAAGATATGAATCACCGATTAATGAAATGTTAAGTTTCCGACAACCCCCGACGCGCCAATAACTTTTATATACTTATCCATATTTTCCTTGTTAATCTTATGAGTATATATATTTACACATATAAAGTTTCTAAATATACACTTACTATTTTTACATATGACCGAAACGTACCCAATAATATATATATCGTCCAATTATTTCCGTTAACATTTCATAAGCCCAAACGGACTCTAAAACGTCCAAATTCCCAATTTTTATAAGAATTCAGCAACCAACCCATCTTTTGCAAGTTTTTAACTTTTATTATATTTTTGCAAATTCTGACCCGTTTCAAAAACGACCCATTAAAACACATTTTCACATCTCGGACTCTAAAGTACCTGGACGTAAAACGACGTTCCGGACAACTTTTTAGTTTGGTCGAGACCCGAAAATTGACATAAATGGACGAAAATGCCCTTGCATCGGGTCTGATGCAGTTTATTAAAAATGAAACGCTTATGAAATTGGAATCAATAAGTTATTTGGTAAAACGAGCATGTATTCTCACCCCGAAAATAGTTATGAAAACCATTAAAGAAGAAAAGATGGGGCTATGAACTCACCTTAGATAGTAGTATCGGATAAGGGTTCAACAACGAATGAACAACGACGATTACGCCTCAACCACGACCTATATTATAGTGGTCCGTGATTAGAAGAAATAAAGATCGAGGGGAAAATGCATAAATTGCATAAGTAATTAAATATATTTTTACTACACGCATATATAATATAATTACATATTATGGAATCCACAAGTACGCCCCAAGTTTTTATTAATTAAGACGCATTTCCGAAAAGTTTCTATTTTTAGCAGGTTACTATTTTTGGAAAGTTTCTATTTTTAGAAAGTCCGATTATGTTAAGATATTAATTACCGTTTATTAAAATGTTAATTTTCCGTCAACCTCCGACACACCAATAATTTATATATACCTATCCATATTTTCCTTGTTTAATTTTATGAATATATATATAGTTACTCATATAAAGTTTCTAAATATAGACTTACTAGTTTTAGATATAACCGAAACGTACCCAATAATATATATATTGCCCAATTATTTCCGTTAACATTTCGTAAGTTCAAACGGACTTTAAAACGCCTAAATTTCCCAATTTTTATCAAAATTCAGCAACCAACCAGTTCCTTTATAAGTTTTTAACTTTTTATTATACTTTGCCAAATCTGACCCGTTTCAAGAACGACCCATTAAAACACATTTTCACATCTCGGACTCTAAAGTACCTGGACGTAAAACGACGTTCCGGACAACTTTTTAGTTTTGGCCGAGGCCCGGAAATTGACAAAAATAGACGAAAATGCCCTTGCATCAGGTCTGATGTAGTTTATTAAAAATGAAAAACCCAGGTTTTGCCTTAGCGTTTAGACCCATTTTTACTTGATTCTAGACTTAAACGACCTCGCGGGGCAGTAAAACAGCCATCCGAACAAATTTCGTGTTTTGGCAAAAGGCCGAAACAGATTAGAAAGTGACGAAAAAGCCCCTTCAAAATCCTGACAGCAACTAATTATACCCCAAAAACTGGATTTTTTTCAATGACTATTTTTAGTTTCAATTTGCCATAGAATCTTCGTTTTTAAGAGTTATAAGGCGATCCAATATGAAAACGACCTTCTTGACAAGCTCTAACATGATCATTATTAAAATTCCAACTTCACCATTTTTACGACATCAAAACATGGGCTTTAATTTTCTACAAAAAATGTCTTATTACAAAATTACACTAGAGGCCATATTCATCATTAAACCAATTCACAATTTCTCTTAACTAACCTATCACCATCCTATATCATAACCAACACTTGTTCAACATCTCAAAAATCAACTTAACATCATACAAGTGGATTCCAAAATATATAATAAAAATAAACATATGCCTATACATAAAATAAAATTATCTAAGAGAGTTTTGAGAGCTCACAATCACTAGAAGATGCAAGATAATTAATCAAATCGAACCTCCCAATTGGCCCCTTAAATCAGTTGGTTCCAAACACCCCTTAATACCCAAAAACTTTGATTTTTGTAGTAACCCAAGTCTTGTTTTACCCTTAATCTTCAATCCTTACCATTTTTCCTTGCTCAAAAACCTAAGAAAACTAGAAAATCAAGATTTTTATCAACCCTCTTGCATGATGATTTTTACTTGTAGAATTGATAGGGTTAATGTAGGATTAATGTGGGTGATTGTACGAGTGTATTGTAGTGGTTAGGAATGATGGAAAAATTTCTATGGTGGATTGTGGGTATTGTTTTGGTTCGACAGTAGCAAGAAGAGAAGAAGCAGGGATTCTTTTTTTGATAACTCGATGTTTACTAAGCTGTGAGATGGAATGAGTCTTTATATATCAATTGGACATGCAATGCCAGTCATATCAATATTGTTGGTACATATTTGTGTTGGATTTTGGTTGGGCTTTAGGGGGTGGCGCCAATAGGGCTTAGGATTCATGGGTTTATTTATTATTATTTTTTTTGTTAAATTGTTATGTATTAATTTGGTGTAAGTATAAAAATATGAAGAGTATACTTATGTTTATGTGAAATTTTGAACAAGGATTCGACTGAACGCGAGAACAACTAGGATCATAAAATTAAATATTTTGAGCCAACGAGGCAAAATATAGGATTTTTAACTTCTAGCATAATTAAACGGATAACGATCCTAGGCACGGCGCGCGAATTCTTAAAACATCGATTTTTATCAAGTCGGTCAAAAAGAATAAAAGAAATAATTTCTACAAAAATTAAAAAAAATACAAATAAGGCTCGGTCTAAACATTGATCTCAAATTCGGGTTGTTAAATCTATCATCAAGCTACGATCGCCTTTGGCTTAGAACGTGGACATACGCTAAGCTCCTAAATACCCGTAGGTGAGAGACTGTAGGCTTCAGCCCATTACATGCTTTTTGTGGAGTCTTGTTGTCTAAACTATTTAACGGACACCGGTTTAATAAATATACCACACAATCAACTGCTTCAGCCCAAAACTCCTTTGGCATCTTCTTAGTTTTTAAGATGCTTCGAACCATATTGAGAATGGTTCTATTCTTTCCCTCCACCACTCCATTTTGTTTTGGGGAGTAAGGAGTCATTAAAAATCTCTTAATCCCATTATCCTCATAAAATTTATTAAATTCTTTTGATAAAAATTCTCTACCTCTATCTAATCTCATGGATTTAATCTTTAAACCTTTCTCCTTTTCAACCATAGCTTTAAATGTCTTAAAAGCTTCAAAAGCTTAGGATTTTTCTTTTAGAAAATATACCCAAGTTTTCCTTGAAAAGTCATCAATAAAGAGTATAAAGTAATGATTCTTACCATGAGAGGATGGAGTAATGGGACCGCATAAATCTGTGTGAATTAGTTATAGAGGCTCCTTAGCTCTTGATGTCGCTTCTTTCGGAAACGAACTCCTAGCATGCTTCCCAAGAAGGCATCCTTCACACACTTGATTGGGATGATCAGTTTGATCTAACCCTTTCACCATTCCCTTAGAAGATAATAACTTTAAGTCACCAAAGTTTAAGTGCCCGTACCTCATGTACCAAAGCCACGAATGATCCTCCAGACAACTCTTTAAGCACTTAGCTTCATCATGTTGAATGTTCAAAATGAACATTCGGTTTTTAGTCATAGGAACTTTTGCTATCAGCTTTCCTTCGTGATTTCTTATTGTAACAGTACGATCCTTAAAAAAATAACGTATTTTTTCTCTGAAAGTTGTCCCACACTTAAAATGTTACTTTTAAGGTTGGGCACATTGCATACGTATAAAATATATTGGCAACTTGCATCTTTAGCTCGGATAAGTCTCTTACCTTTTCCTTTCATCGGTGCCTTTGATTTGTCTCCAAAGGTGACATTACCTTTACTTTGCTCTATTTCCACGAACAAGTCTTCTTCACCCGTCATATGGTTACTGGCAGTGGAATCTATATGTCATGGTTTTATCCTCTCTTCTTGTTCGACATGTCTCGCCATTAGAAAAGTAAGTTCATCTTCATCTTGTACCTCCACAAGATTGGCCTTTTCTTCCACTTGTCTTGAGCTAGTACACTCATTGGCATAATGACCATATTTGCGACAATTGTAGCATTGTATTTGGGGCTTACCTCCTCTTTGATATTGAAAGCCTCTCCCACGACCTCTTCTATAAGGAGACCATTGGTTCTCATCTTCTTTGATGACATCTTCTCTTCCTCGTCCTCTTCCCCGGCCTTGGAAACCACCACGACCACGAAAAGGACCGCGTCCTCGTCCTTGCTCCTTTCTATGTAGAAAGCTCTTTTTTCTTTCTTTGAAAGGGACCTTTGAGTATAGAGTTTGCTCCAAGGGTTCTTTCCCCCTTCTTTTCATCAACTTCTCTTCATGGGCTTGTAAATATCCCATGAGTTGATCGATGGTCATAGAGTCGATGTATTTTGACTCCTTTATGGCCACAACAATATAATCAAAGCTTGGTGGCAAAGAGCGAAGAATCTTTTCTATCACCCTTGTGTCATTCAAGCTTTCACGATTTCTCTTCATATCATTTGAAATGGTCAGGACACGAGTGAAATAATCTGAAATAGTTTCGGATTCCTCCATTTGGAGTTTTTTGAACTCTCCTCTAAGAGTTTGAAGACGTACTTTTTCACCTTATCAATTCCTTCAAAAGTATTTTGAAGGATCTCCCACGCTTCCTTAAAAGTGGTTGCATTTGCAACTTTCTTAAACATCACATCATCAAGATATTGATAAATAAGCATAAGAGCACTTTGATCCTTCTTTCTTTCCTTTTGCAAATCTACCCTTTGGGTAGCATTCAACGAACTTTCATCATCGACTTTCTCAATACCTTTATCGACTATCTCCCACACGTCATGTGAACCGAGTAACGCCTTCATCCGAATGCACCAACTACCATAGTTATCTTTGGTAAGACGAGGAAATTGAAACAAGTTCATTGAACTGGACATCTCGATTTTCTAGCGCTAGCTCTAATACCAATTTGTTGGAAACGCGAGGGCCTTAGAGAGCTTATACAAAGAACCTTATATTGCTTAAATTTTCTCTTGGTTTGGTACAAATGCATACTCCATCATCTATTTATACTAGTCCACGGAATATTCTAGATACAAGATATTTTCATGGATATTCTAGCTAATTCTTGACACATCATCATCCTTATCTACATTCTAGATAATTCCTACTAGAGCTTAAATCAATTCAAGGTGATACAAACATGTATCAAACATGTCTTAGAAAAGTCATGTGAGATAGCCAGTAAAGTCTTTAGTAAAAAAACAGTTCATGTGACGCTATATGAAAGTTTGGAATCAATAAGGTTATTTGGTAAAACCAAGCATGTATTCCATCACCGAACACACCAAAATAGTTAATGAAACCATTAAAGAATAAAGATGGGGCTGCAAGAACTACAAACCTTAAATAGAGTATCGGATAAGGTTCAACAACGAAGAACAACCTAGACGATTACGCCTCAACCAACGACCTAGAATTATAGTGTGTCCCGTGAAAGAAGAAATACGATCGAGAGTAAAAATGCATAAATTGCAATGGTAAAAAAATATAGATTTTACCACTACAGTGAAAATCACTCATATATATATAAATATATCATATTATGAATCTACATGTGCAGCCCTAAGTAATTTATTAATTAAGTTCCGCTTTCCTTTAACAATTTAGCGCCCAACATTAATTTTACACCACTTTTCCGAAACAATTTCTATTTTTGCAGGTTTCCTTATTTTTAGGAAAGTATCTATTTTTGAAAGTCCGATTGAATGGTAATGATATGAATACACCGATTAATGAAAGTTAAGTTTCCGCGACAAAAAACCCACGACGCGCCAATAACTTCTATATACTTAATTCCATATTTTTTCCTTGATATCTTATGAGTAAAGATTTACACATATAAAATTTTCTAAATATAGACTTACTATAATATACAGAAGACCGAAACAGACCCAATTAATATATATAATCGTCAATTATTTTTCCATTCACAATTCATAACCCCAAACGGACCTCTAAAAAACGTCCAAATTCCAATATTATAATTAAGTCACAACCAACCATCTTTTGCAAGTTTTTTAACTATTTATTAATTTTTTGCAAATTCTGACCCTTTACAAAAACGACCCATTAAAACCATTTTCACATCTCGGACACTAAAGTACTATGACGTAAAACGACGTCCGGACAACTTTTTAGTTATAGCCGAGAATTAAAAATCGACATAAATTGACGAAAATGGCCCCTGCATCGTCTTATGCAGTTTATTAAAAAAATAAACAAACCAGGTATTTGCCTTATACAGTTTAGAGACCCATATTTTACTTGATTCTAGACTTATAACCGACCATCAACTGCGGTGCAGTAAAACGGCCATACCGAACAACTTTCGTGGCATTGGCCAAAGGCCGAAACAGACTAAAATGTGCACAGAAAAAGCCCCTTAAAAAAATCCTGACAAACAGCAACTAATTATACCCCAAAAAACTGATTATTTACAATGACTATAACTAGTAACAATTGTGCCATAGAATCTTCATTTTTTAATAGTTATAAGGCATCCAAGACATGGAAAAGATCGTCTTGGCAAGCTCTAACATAATCTTAATTAAAATTCCAACTTTTTTTCAATTTTACGACATCAAAACATGGGCTTTTACTTTTCTGCAAAAAATGCCCCATTACCAAAATCTACCAAACCTATTTTCATCACACATCACATCAAAATACACTATCTAGCTAGCCGTAACTCCATCCCCTATCATAACCACCATTATCAACAACTCAAACACCAAATTAACATCATTCTAGTGATTTCCAAAATCTATAAAAAACAAAAAACATATGCACATTTTTTTTTTTTTCATAAAATAAAAATATCAAAGGGGGTTATAAGAGGGCTCACAATCAGTGAGAATATGCAAGAAAAAATAATCGAAATTCGAATTGTCCTCTGGTCCCATAATGTCACCGATCCAAACACACCCCATAATATTCCAAAAACTTTGATTTTTTATAACAACCAACACTTGTTTTAAAATAAACCAGTTAATCTTCAATCTTTACTCTTTTTCTTCAATCAAAAACTTCAAGAATTAATAAAATCAAGATTTTAGAAAAATCCTTGCATGGTGATTTTTCTTGTTGGATTGATAAAGATTAATGTAGGATCAATTGTGGGTGATTATAAGAGTGTGTAGATGTGATTAGAAGGAGTAGAAAATTTTTGATGGTGGATCTCTTGGTGTTGTTTTGTTGCGATCATAGCAAGAAGAGGAGGGAATACCGATATTTTTATTCTTATTAGATGATTACCGTGTGTTTATATGGGGCTTATAAATAATGGAACATTCAAAAACCCATCATAAGGGCGAAATTGAGTTGGTACAGGTTTTAAGATGGTTTATTGAGAGATTGGTGGCCTTAGGGGTGGCGCCAATAGGGCTATAAGGATTCATGGATTGTCAATTTATAAAAAAAACAAATTTTGTGTAATATTCTGTGTAAGTAAGGTTTAAAATAAAGTAATAATTTTTTGTTATTAAATTAATAACAAGGAATCGGCTAAGACGGCGTGGAAACAAACAAGGATTATAAAAATAAAATTATCGAGCCAACGAGGCAAAAATATAGAATTTTTTAATTTCTTAGAATATTTAGAGACGGAATAATGATCATAAGCACGGGGTCTCGAGAATAATAAAAAACAACAATTTATATTAACTAATCGACCAAAAAGGCACAACTCATTATTTTAACTAAAAGTAAAATAGAAAATTAAGTTGAGATTTAATATGACCTCGAAAACGCGAAAAGTCCATAGCACGAATCGTTATCAGGGGCATGGTAGCGTTATAACTATTCCATTGAGATCGTTACAAAACGAAACAATCTTTTGAGGTAACTCAAATAGATACTAGTTTTATAATGGATTTGACAGTAAGTCTCAGTACAACCACCATCAATGCTGCTCGAGAGGAACGATTTAAATAATGCAAAAGATACCAGAATAATGTTACGAATAATCGAGAACCTGACCGCTCAACACAACCATGTGGGACACTTTCTCAACTCGAGATGAGACGACTAGAAATATCTCTTCTACTACTACTCTACCACCCACCAAGAAGTCCGAAGATATTGTACGAATCAATATGGAAAAGCATGAAAAGAAATTGTAGAGAAGATGAACAAATACAAACGGTCAAACCTGTGATACAAAATTGTGAGACTTTGGTGGTCCTCATTCTATCAGACCGAGTGCCCAGCTAGTCGATGCTACACTCAAGAGAGTCGTTTATCTAACCAACGGGAACTAAAATTCGGTGAAATTCCTTACCAACCGTCAAGGTGACCGTAATTATGCTAAGCTATCGCTGAATAATTACCTTCAGAACCACCCAGTTTCATCAACCGAATGAGCAAAATTAATCAAAACAATACAAAATAAAATCAAAATCAACGGGAAATTTTCAAGCCCCAAAATTAACAAGACTCCGAACAAATAAGGAAAGGACAAAATTTCAAATCAAGGAAACAAATATTACAAGCATTCAATCACCAATCTTCAAGGCGCCCAGAAATAAATCAGCTCAATGTTTTGACTTATCAACAAGTTAACACGCTACATGAAAAGATAATGAAGCGATTTATGGAGAGGACATGGCAAACACTCAAAAGAACGAACATGAAGACCGGAATACAAAACGAGTTCAAGATCATCACTCGATGCAAGAACCAATAAGCATAGGAGAATCAAAACAAATCAAATGATGACTCAAAACAACAAGCATTAAAGAACCTATGATGGCTAATTTTTCTTTTAAATGCAACTACCCAAAAACAAAAATCAAAACCAAAATGAAAACAAAAACAAAATACTCTTAGGGTACTTTCAGGAAACACTTTCTAGTAATATACCATTGCTCACCCTAGAGGAGAGACATGAAAAACGCTATTACCACTCCCCGAAAGTGGTGGTTGCTAAAGGATGGACCCTAATGATTGATATCCACAATAACTACTACTCCATTAACTACTTACTCCCTGTAACCACCACCTTCCTTCCTACCTCCTAACTGAGACACCTACTCAACACATTAACGTACTTACTAAACTACTCCTGCTTTTCCTCTAACTCCTATACTCCTGTACTACTACATACTACATAACTCCCTCCTTACTCTCCTTTCAAACGAGTTCAAATCTTCTCTCGATGCAAGAACCAATAAGATAGAGAATCAAAACAATCAAATGATGACTCAAAACAACAAGCTTAAGAACATGATGGCTAATTTCTTTTAAATGCAACACCAAAATCAAAATCAAAATACCTTAGGTTCAGGATCACTTTCTAGTAATACCGTTGCTAACCCGAGAGGAGACGTGAAAGCTATTACCACCCAAAGTGGTGTTGCTTATGATGGACCTATGATTCCACATACTCCTCCTCCTCTCCTGAAAGAAGTGGAACGTGAAACCGAGGCAACAAAGGACAAGGTGCAAAATACAAGTTTAGGAAGTACCGCACATGTCTAACCTCCGGTTGTCCAAGACCTGATTTCGAAGCCCAAAGTTGCTCCGAAGCCTAAATCTAAACCGTCAATACCTTATCCTTCGAGTCTTAATGACCAAAAGCTCCGTGAAAAAGCTAATAATCAAATGTTGAAGTTTCTTCAAATCTTTTAAAGATTACACTTCGATATTAGCTTCATGGACGCTCTTCTTCATATGACGAAGTTTGCTTCTACGTTTAAGAATCTTCTAAGTAATAAAGAAAAGTTGTTTGAATTAGCAAAAACTCTATTAAATGAAAATTGTTCGACGGTGCTCCTAAAGAAGTTGCCCAAAAAACTTAGAGACCCCGGCAAGTTTTTAATCCCGTGTGATTTTCTAAAGTTAGATGAGTGCTTAGCCTTGGCCGATCTTGGCGCTAGCATTAATCTAATGCCTCTTTCTGTATGGAAGCAGCTTTCGCTCCCGGAACTCACTTCGACCCGCATGACACTTGAACTCGCGGACCGATCGACCGTTCACCTGAAAGGAGTTGCCGAAGATGTTTTTGTGAGAGTAGGAAAGTTTTATTTTCTAGCTGACTTTATTGTAGTAGATTACGATGTTGATCCTCGGGTTCCCCTCATCCTCGGGAGACCTTTTCTAAGGACGGCGAGAGCTTTAATCGATGTTTATGGGGAAGAATTAACTATACGAGTCGATAATGAGGCCATTACGTTTAAAGTCGGGCAAACTTTGAGGGACTCTCATAGTTACGAAACAATTAATCAAGTCAATGTCATAGACGTTGCTTGTGAGGAGTATGCTCAAGAAGTGCTTAAATTTTCGAATAGTTCGTCAAGTGGAAATCCTACTCCTTCGAATCCTATCATCGCTTCTTCTTCTCCCTCGTTCACTCCTTTTGAAGGAGGAGATTTCATTTTGGAAGAAATTGAGACCTTTTTACGAACCCCGGAAGAGCTTTCTAATTTAGATGACGATTATTACGACACAGAGGGAGACATTCTTTACCTTGAAAAATTGTTAAATGAAGACCCGTCTCCGACTCTCCCTCCGATGAAGGATGACGACCTTAAGCAAGTTGATGTTACCATAATGAAGCCTTCAATCGAAGAACCACCAAAACTCGAGCTTAAGGATTTACCTTCTCATTTAGAATATGCATTTTTAGAGGGAACCAATAAATTACCCATCATAATTTCTAAGGAGTTAAAAGATGAAGAAAATGAGTTAATACCCACTAGGTTAGTTACGGGATGGCGAGTTTGTATTGATTATCGAAAGCTTAATGATGCCACTCGTAAAGACCATTTCCCGTTGCCTTTTATGGATCAAATGCTAGAACGTTTAGCGGGAAATGAATACTATTGTTTTCTAGATGGTTTTTCCAGATATTTTCAAATACCTATTGACCCGAAAGACCAAGAGAAGACCACCTTCACTTGCCCTTATGGGACGTTTGCCTACCGACGTATGCCATTTGGTTTATGTAATGCTCCGGGAACGTTCCAAAGGTGCATGATGGCCATTTTCCACGATATGATCGAGGAAACAATGGAGGTCTTTATGGACGATTTCTCGGTCTTCGGAGATTCTTTCTCGTCTTGCCTCTCCAATTTAGACAAAATGCTAAAACGGTGCGAAGACACTAACTTAGTTCTAAATTGGGAGAAGTGTCATTTCATGGTTAAAGAGGGCATTGTCCTTGGCCATAAGATTTCAAAGTCCGGGATTGAGGTCGACCGAGCTAAAGTTGATGTTATAGCTAAACTCCCTCATCCGACTACCGTCAAAGGCGTTCGAAGTTTTTTAGGTCACGTCGGGTTCTATCGTCGCTTTATCCAAGATTTTTCTAAAATCGCCCGGCCGATGACCCATCTTCTTGAAAAAGAAACTCCGTTTGTTTTCTCGAAAGAATGTATTGAAGCGTTTAATATACTTAAGAAAAAATTAACCGAAGCCCCGATTTTAGTTGCCCCCGATTGGGACCTACCATTTGAAATTATGTGCGACGCTAGTGATTATGCGGTAGGTGCAGTCTTGGGGCAACGAAAGACCAAACATTTTCAGCCTATACACTATGCAAGTAAGACCATGACGGATGCTCAAGCACATTACACTACAACGGAAAAAGAGTTATTAGCCGTGGTGTATGCTTTCGAGAAATTCCGGCCTTACTTAGTCTTATCAAAGACCATAGTGTATACGGACCATTCGGCTCTTAAGTATCTTCTTGCTAAGCAAGATGCTAAGCCGAGATTGCTCCGGTGGATTCTCCTACTCTAAGAATTTGATGTCATTATTCGTGATAAAAAAGGAGCGGAGAATCTCGCGGCCGACCATTTGTCTAGATTAGAGAACCCTCATGAAGGTGATCTCGAGAAAAAGGAAATTAATGAAACTTTTCCTCTCGAGACCCTTGGAATAATATCTTCTCATAATGATTCAAGTACCCCATGGTTTGCCGACATTGCAAATTACCATGCGGGGAATTTTGTAGTAAAAGGGATGTCGTCCCAACAAAAGAAAAAATTCTTTAAGGACGTTAAGCACTATTTTTGGGACGACCCCTACTTGTTTAAGATTTGTGCGGATCAAGTGATTAGACGATGTGTTCACGGCCAAGAAGCCGTTGATATCCTCACGGCTTGCCATAATGGACCCACCGGGGGACATCATGGTGCGAACTACACCGCTAAGAAAGTCTTCGATTCTGGTTTCTATTGGCCGACAATTTACCGCGATGCCCATGACATGGTAAAGTCATGTGACTCATGTCAACGTCAAGGCAAAATCTCGCAAAAAGACGAAATGCCTCAAAATGCAATTCAAGTATGCGAGATCTTTGACGTGTGGGGCATCGACTTTATGGGCCCATTTCTGTCTTCTCAAGGAAACAAATACATTCTCGTAGCCGTTGACTATTTGTCTAAATGGGTTGAAGCAAAAGCGCTCCCCACTAATGATACCCAAGTTGTTGTAAAATTCTTGAAATCTCTTTTTGTCCGATTTGGAACTCCTCGTGCTATAATCAGTGATCGCGGTACTCATTTTTATAATGATCAATTTGCTAAAGTTATGCTTAAATATGGAGTTACTCATCGACTTTCTACCGCGTATCATCCACAAACGAGTGGACAAGTTGAGGTTTCAAATCGTAGTTTGAAACGTATCTTAGAAAGGACCGTAGGTGAAAATCGTGCTTCTTGGTCCGATAAGTTAGATGATGCATAATGGGCCTTCCGTACCGCTTTCAAAACACCCATCGGGTGCACTCCTTATAAGCTCGTATACGGAAAGGCTTGCCATCTTCCTATCGAGCTTGAACACAAGGCCTATTGGGCCTTAAAGCATTGTAATTTTGACCTTAAGACCGCGGGTGATCACTGGAAAGTTTAAATGAATGAATTAAATGAACTCCGGGATCATGCTTACGAGAACTCTTTAATCTATAAAGAGAAAACGAAGAAGATTCATGATTCTAAGATTAAAAACCACGTTTTCAACGTTGGTGATAGGGTTCTTCTCTTCAATTCTCGATTAAAGATTTTCTGGGGAAAGCTCAAAACCCGTTGGACCGGACCATTCACCGTTACCCAAGTATTCCCTTATGGCACCATCGAGTTATCTCAAACCGACGGGCCAAACTTCAAGGTGAATGGTCATCGACTTAAGCATTATTTTGGAGGGGACATACCACAAATGGTTGTCCCAGATCTCCAAACTTTCCCCATAGACCACTAAACTCGGGGTTCGAGTCAGGCTCGTGACTCGGTTAACAAAAACAAGCGCATGTGGGTGGAAACCCATGCTTATCCTTAGTAGTATATTAGTATAGTATTTATAAATAAGTGTGATGTAAGGAGGCTCGCCTCTTCCTTTCTCGTGTTTCGTGTTTTGTTGTTTTATGTCCAGGATTGCCCTGGATTTTTGAAGACTCTCGTGCTCGTGGTTTTGTCCATCGTCCACTCGATCTTCAATCCTTCGCATGCTTATATATAGGAATCCAATATCCTAGATCTTATTGATTTAACGTTTATCTATTAGCATAATTAATACACTGCTTTAGATTTGCGTAGAACCCCCTTAATATTTAGATTATGCCTTGAAATTAGTATGGGGTTGACAGTCTCACATTGAGGACAATGTGTAGTTCTAGTATGGGGGGGGGATCTTTCGATTTGATCTTACTTGCATTTTCCTTGTCTTCACGTAACCCCGTTTTTCCACCAAAAATAGAAAAAATATGCCAATTTTTTTTTTTTTTCATAAATAGAATAAGTGTTTTGACACATAGTTTTGTCTTTTTAAGGAAATTTTTTTGACTTGATCGAGCATGTTGCGCTCTAGCTTGCCCCTTAACTTATATAAATTTAAGCTTTTGCTAGTCTTTTATACAAGAAGCTTTAAAATGCGAATTCTAGCTTAAAAAAGCCAAGAGTTTGCAAGTTTCCATGATAGACTTTAAATATGCAAAGCTTGTTTTATTATACTAAGCATTCGCAGAACTTTTTAGTAAAGATTTTAAATTTGCGAAGAACGAGAAATGATAGAGTTTTATATAAGTTAGATGCTAAACATAGAGTAGTTGGAACTCTTTAAGGCTCATAGAGGTTAATTGTGGCTTTTTGCTCCCATCAGCTTAATAAACGTTATATAATTATTGAATAAATAAAGTTACTTTAGGTTTTTGCGATTCTTAGTTTAAATCACTTCGTAGAGATTCCTTCTGGTGAAAGTAAGGTACACATTGAGGTTTTGTTTGTATGTCAGTGTTATGAGGAAAAAGTGCTAACGATTCCTGACGGCTCGCTACCTGTTGATAAGTAGTTAAAAGACCACAGGACTTGAAATTTGGCTAATAATAATTCAGTGTTGTGGGGAAATAGACTCCTGGACCATGGTCGGCTCGCATACCGATGTGGCAGTTGTTAAAAGACCACAGGACTTGAAATTTGGCTAATAATAATAAGTTATGTAATAAACCGAAGCCAAAATAAGACCACTACCTCTTGCCGGCTCACAACCGATGTGGTAGTCGTTTAAAGGGTGGAGGTATGAATAATAATAAAAACTGTGGGCTGATAAAAGTTTACTGCATCTTGCCGGCTCACAACCGATGTTGCAGCCTTCTAAAAGGTCGAGGAAATTACCGAGGTCGAAATATGTTTGCTGCATCTTGCCGGCTCACAACCGATGTTGCAGCCTTCTAAAGGACCAAGGTTTAATAATGTTGCAATAATAATAATAAAGCCAAATTTCGACTCCGGGGTTATCTAAAAAGGATAACCCCTAAATCATGCGAAATTAGAACCTTAATGTGGACCTTATTCTCACCATATCGTCTCTTTAGGAAAGGATTTCAAACTAATTGTGGTCTAAACCGGGTTTACTTTATATAAATAAGACATTAATTTATTTGTCACAAATAATAATAATAAAATCTTTAGAGGATTTAGGAAATAAGGGAGCGAAAAGTTAAGTTTATACTTACACAATTTGCATCTATGAGTAGTGTTAGCATCTTAACTTGTATTTAACAATGATTTCGTTTTTAAGCTTGGTTTGGGGCGGGTGAAAAATCAAGGACGATGAATTTATCCTTTTTAGTGTTTCTTGTTCCGTATAGTTATGTATGATAATAATAAATGCATAAAAATGGTAAAACGGGGAGCTTTTCAAAACTAGTGATTTCTTAATTCCCTTTGATGAACACTTAGCTACTTTTCGAAGTAATTAGTCTAAGGGGGTTGAAATTTTTGGTTTTCTAAGTGTGTATCTATGACATTGCGTGAGGACACGACAATAGCTTAGTATGGGGGATTTTGGTATGTGTTAAATCACATACCTTTTCTATTATAAAAACAAGCTCAAATAACCAAAAACATGTGAAAAATACAATGTATATGCTTGTTTTTTGTGTTTGTGTATGTGCAGGTAACGAATATCAAGAAAAGGACAAAATAAAGACAAAACTGGACAAAGCCAAGCATGGGAATGGAATGAGCGAGAAAATACCGAAGCCAAAGGCGTACCTATCTTTTAAGGACTAACCCGAACCCATTTTATTGGGCCGAGTCAGCCTAAGATTGATACTATACAAAACCTAAGCCTAAAATATCACAACTCTAAGTCCATTTATACTATATCCTATTCTTGGCCCAAAATCATATCAAACGACCCAATCCCTAGCCCTCGGTCAAATAGTCAAAGATATTAAAAATGGGTCAATTTTACAAGTCAAAATTACTGTACTTCCCTTTCACTTTTCCCTCCCTTCTCACCATAGCAATGAGCAGGTTAATCCAAGCCAAGTACATGCTCCCACACCTTCTAGAATGACTGACAAGCCTGACACGTCTGCCACTTATGCCACATTGGCGATCCCACACGTTTTGATTGGATGATGAGACATGGAGGGCATCCAACGGCCCAAATTGATAAATTTAAAGACGATTATTGATGGATGGCTTAGATTAAAAGGATGATGTAACACCCCCAAAATGGGTTGCAGCGGAATAAGGATCCGAGGCGTGTTACTTCAAGATCAACAGCACAAGATATATATAAGAACGACACAAAAAGTTGTTTAAATTGATACATTTTTCCTTTTTGCTTATTGTATTTCGTTTTTAAATGCATTGTACTCTTTTTAATATTAATAAAATTTTAGCTTTTTAAATAAGAGTTCACCATCTAATTAAATTCTCATAAAAGACATTTAATTATACAAGGAAACTAAACTTTTAATTATATGGAAACTAAACATTTAACTTTTCAATGATTATCTTTAGCAAATCTTCCAACATTTAATTCTTCCATATGTAGAATACCAAAGTGATCATATTAAGCCCTTGTTGTGTCATTCTTCTTCATTTAAGCACATGTAGTTTTGTAATCATCAAATCAATAAACTCAACAATTATGATGTTTGAAGGCTAATACCTTCGGGTATTAGCCATTATTATGAAGATCTGAATGTATGGTATTTGTTTATATCGATTTATTGATTTATCGTTGAGTGCTTGTTTATGTTTATCAATTTATACTTATTTACGCGCTTTTGTATGCGGCCTATCATTCAACTGGATCTAGCAAAGTGGACCAAGCGGATCTAGAGTCCGGGATAGCTCTCCATATAGTAATTTATACATCTAGAATAATAGTTACACAAGTATTATCCTTCTAAGTCTGTGTCTAGGATACGCTTCGGGCTTAACTAGTTAACTGGATATTACTGATGGTTTATTGATTGTGTTGACTAGCAGGTGACCTAGATAATTCAACAAATAACGTTCTGATTCCATTGGATAGTTGGACAAGTGGACTACTAGTGTATAGATTGCCATTAAGCGGTAAGTTGGTAAAGTCTCTATGAGCTAGGGTTTAACAAGATCACCATTGCTTTAATCCCTAAGATAGATTATAATCAGCAAATAAGGATGCTTTATGCGGATGCTTTAATTGTGACAGAATTAATGTGTCTAGGTCTTAGGATGATGTAACGCCTAAGTCTTAAGAATGATATGCCACCTCGAGAGAAGAAATAATTGCACTTAATAAATAAACCAACGTTCTAATCGGATTAATAATGGTTAATACAGTTTTCTTATATTTGGCTCAACCACTCTTTTATCTTGTGTTAATTTGCTCACGTAGGTTAAAGTGCCTTGAATTGATTGTAGTCACCAACCAAACCGTGCCAGTCTCTCAGGCTGAAAACCTCTTTTTCCCGTTAGAATTAGGATTTAGACTGACATAGGTTTAAAATAGGATAGAATTAACATAAATTAGATAACCAAGATATTAATTAAATTTATAGATTTAACCCCGCTCTCAGTGATTGACACCCTACTTACCATAAAACTACTAGCGATCGGGTACACTGCCTATTAAAGTGTTGTTTTTGGTTGAGTCGGCAAAATATAAATTTAAAACTTGAATCAATAAAATATACACTATACAACGACACATCAATCACTTAAGGTATGGATAAACAAATCATTAAACTTAATTAGTGATCAAAAAATAATTTTTCTTCCTAATCCATCACATTTCTACAAAACTATATTTTTACAAAATTACACAAAATAGTTTTGTTAAATAAAGATAATGTTTTATTTAAAAACATAAATTTGAATTCAGATTTTTCCCCCCAAAACTGAATACAACTCACCAGGATAAACTTTTCTCACAAAAGGACAAAAATCAGAGCGTCAGTCTAGGGGTGGCCCTCTAAGTGGCTAGGCGGCCCTCAGATATATCTGGGACCGCCGGGACCGCCACAAGCTGACCATTTGGAATTCTTGGCTATAAATACTACACTATTCTCAGCAAAAAAAAGACCTCTTAGCATGATTTTTCCAGTCTTCTTTCTCTCTCTAAACCTTCTTTCTCTTACTAAATATCTTGATTACTAACATAGTTTAATCTTGTTTCAAGTGATCAAATCTCTTCTTCTATCTTCCTCCTTCTTCTATCAAGTGCAAGAGAAGAACTCTCGTATTCGCCAAGAAACGAAGTGTTATAGATTAGTGATTTCTCCTCTTTTCTTTTACGATTCAAAACTCTATTTTGATTATCTTGTGTGATTATGTAAGTCGAATTGTGTGTAAACCCGATAGTGTAGATCTTGTTATTGTGTAGTACTTGTGAAGTGGTAGATTGGTTCTAGCTAAGATTAGGACGCGACATTTAGCTTAGTGTCGGAAAATAACGTAAGCGAAGTGTAAACGGTTTTCTTCGCCTGAAGGGAGCTTGTTGACATAGTGAAATATCGAGTCAGATACTCAAGGAATGAAGTAGGGCGAAGAAGAGCTTCATAGCCGAACCACTATAAATCTTGGTGTCTTGGTTTGATCGTACTTTCCTTTATCTCATTATATTGTTTGTGTAGTTGTTAAATTTAGATAGTTATCTTGATTGGTTCATATTGTTGATTGATTGAACATATACTTGAATCTAACAATTTTAAAAGTAAAATTTTAAAACGTAAATTAACCTGTAAACTATTCACCCCCCCCCCCCCTTCTAGTTTCCATAATTCATATCAGAAGCCGAGGTCACTCAAGATTTTTAAAATATACCGTATTTTAATGCATGGATCGATCTATGGATTCTGACAAATATTTAGAAGGGCAATCCATGCAAAGACCACCACTCTTTTAAAGTGATAGTTTTATTTATTGGAAAAATAGATTCGAAACATATGTTAAATCAAAAGATCTTGATCTTTGGCATGTTATTACTAACGGTGATTTTCAACCTATTGAACAAAATCCGGAAACCAAACTAGATGAGGTTATCCTTTTGAAAAACAAAGTGATGAACTTAAAAGGAGACTTGCGAAAAATAACGAAGCTAACATGGTTATTTACAAAGCTTTGCCTAGAAAAGAATATGAAAGAATTTTCATGTGTAATACGGCAAAAGAAATTTAGAAAACTTTGTTAATAACCCATCAAGGTAATAGCCAATTCAAAGATAACAAGATTGACCTTTTGGTACAACAATATGAACAATTTGATATTTCTGAAGACGAATCTATAGATAGTGCTTTTGCTAGGTTTAATACTATTATTACTAGTCTAAAAGCTCTTGATGAAGGTTATTCTAGCAAGAATTATTTTGGGAAGTTCTTAGGGCTCTACATCCCAAATGGAGAGCAAAGGTGACGGCGATTGAAGAGTCGAAAGACTTGACATCATTGTCTCTTGATGAACTCATCGGGAACCTCAAAGTTCATGAGATAATCATCAAGAAAGATTCTGAAATAGTCAAATCTAAAGGAGAAAGAAAATCGCTTGCTTTAAAGGCAAGAAGAAATCTAGTGATGAGGAGTGTTTGACTTCCGGAAGTGAAGACGAAGAATATGCCATGGCAGTTAGAGACTTCAAGAAGTTCTTCAAGAGAAGAGGTAGATTCGTGAGACAACCTCGGAACGACAAAAAGACATTCTACAGAAGTCGAGATGATAAAAACGACAAAAGTGATAGGAAGTGTTTTAGATGTGGTGATCCAAATCATCTTATTGGAGAATGTCCAAAACTACCGAAAGACAAGAACCAAAGAGCATTCGTCGGAGGTTCTTGGAGTGGTAGCGGTGAAGAAGATGATTAAAAGGCTAAAGAAGAAACATGTCTTGTGGCACAAACATCAAATGAGGTATGTTCCGATTACTCTTACTTTAGTGATGAAAATTCATCAATAGATGATTTTATTTTAGATAGTGAATATGATAAATTATGCAAGACGAGTCTAAAAATAATCACTAAGAACAAAGGCTAAAAGCTAATAGAAATAATTTAGAAAATGAACTTAGTGAACTAAAATTAAAATTGTCTACATTGGAGAAAAACAAAGGAGTTGATCTCGAATGTACAAATTGTCAATCACTTAAAATTGAGAACAAGAAACTCAAAGAAGAAACTATTAAACTAACTAAATTTAAAAAGAGCACACATTGCTTAAATGAATTGTTAAGAAATCAAAAACCCTCCGGTGATAAATTATGTTTAGGGTTTAACTCATAGGAAGCATCAACTAGCAAGTCTAAGGAAATAAAATTTGTGAAATCTCAAAAAGAAACGTCTTATGGTGGCGGTACCCCAAATATAATCGGGGACCCCCATAAAGTCCAGACGATCCCAAAAGCAATCAAGGCGCTCTGTCTATTCACCAAAATTTAAAAAATCTGTTTCTTTTCAAAAATCTATTTTGGGTCCTAGATCAAAACATATAATGGTAAACAATGTTAAAATTCTCGTTGCTAGTGATAATGAGGTTAAACAATTTTATAAACCAATGTTAAAACCTGGAATTAGATTTTATAAACCAAATTTTAGGTCAAAAACTCCACTACCTAGAAGAGTCAATAATCATTATCCTCGTTCTAAGACACCGCAACCAAAAGAAATGTTGTCGACAAAACAAACCTCATGGTTTTCCCGTAACTTGGAACAACTTCCATCCTCAAAGTTACATGACATGGGAAATGTATCCTCCATTTCCACATCCCAATCAATTGCATCAAATGCAAGGGATGTTTAGCACTAACAACTTTAGACCCATGAGATATTGGGGACCAAATGTTTGAGTTATTGTCTTAAATAAATAGATATGCCTTGGAGTCAACTTAGAACCCGATGAGTGGATAAAGGATAGCGGATGCTCTAAATACATGACAGGAAACCAAAAGCTTTTCTCATCATATAAGGCATACAACGAAGGTAATGTCATATTTGGTAGTAATCTTTGTGATAACATCATTGGCAAAGGTACGATTTCTAATGACTCTCTCAATATAGATAATGTAGAACATGTAGATAACTTAAGATTTAAGTTACTAAGTGTAGGACAAATATGTGATAATAAGTGTAGAGTAACTTTCTCTGAACATGATAGTGAAATCACTAAGGACGGTAAGGTTATAGGTAGAGGTATTAGGAAGAAAGACTTATACGTGATGAAATTAGGAAATAAGCCAAAAGACAAAATTTGTCTTGCAACGATTGATGAAAACTCCACGTTGTGGCATAAAAAACAAGGTCGCGCTAATATGCGTCTCATTCAATCGTTAGCATCTAAGGAATTAGTTAGAAACTTACCTAAGCTAAAGTTTGATCAACACTTCTGTGATGCTTTCAAAATTGAAAAACAAGCTCACATTAGTCACAAAGCTAAGAATATAGTCTCAACGACTAGATTCTTAGAACTCCTTCATATGGATCTCTTCGGTCCATCCACCATACGGAGTTACAGAGGAAACCTCTACGCCTTAGTCATAGTAGATGAATACTCTAGGTATACTTGGACAAGATTTCTTAAGAATAAAACCGAGGCTTTCGAGCAATTTGAAATCTTTAGTAGAAAAATACAAAAATAATTAGTATGTTCAATAGTGTCAATTAGGATGGACCACGGTAGAGAATTTGATAATGAAGTGCAATTTGAAGAGTTTTGTAATGCCAATGGTATTACATATAACTTCTCGGCTCTACGCACTCCATAATCAAATGGCGTGGTAGAAAGCAAAAATAAGACACTACAAGAAATGAGTAGAACCATGTTGAATGAACAATCGTTACCACAAAAGTTTTGGTGTAACGCTGTAGATACTTCAACATATATCCTCAACCGTATCCTAATTAGAGCCATCTTAGGTAAAACACCTTATGAACTCTTGAGAGGTAGGAAACCTACTCTTGATTACTTTAGAGTGTTTGGAAGCAAATACTTTATTTTAAACACCAGAGACTGCCTCACTAAGTTTGACCCAAAGTCATATGAAGGTGTCTTTTTAGGTTACTCCTAAAATAGCAAGCCTATATCATCCTTAATAAACACACCATGATAATCAAAGAATCACTCAACGTGACATGTGATGAAACTCCTCCACCCTCTAAGATATCACCCTTAGTGGATGATGACTTAGATGAAGTAGAAGCAGTTAAGGTTACCGAAAAGAAAAACTTAATGACATTGAGGATGAAACTTTAGAAATTAACAAAATAGTCAATATTAAGGAATCTAGGAACCATCCGTTAGAAAATGTCATAGGAAACCTTAACCAAAGAAATCTTAGGTCACAAGCCCAAAACCAAAGTAACTTCTTTTGTTTTATATCAGCTATAGAACCTAAGAATGTGAATGAAGCCTTAACGGATGAAAATTGGATAATCGCTATGCAAGAAGAATTAAATCAATTCATTGCAAACGATGTTTGGGAGTTAGTACCACAACCTAAGAATATGACAATCATAGGAACTAAGTGGGTGTTTAGAAATAAGTTAGACGAGAACAGTGTTGTTTCTTGCAATAAGGCTAGGCTAGTTGCTCAAGGTTATAATCAACAAGAGGGCATCGATTATGATGAGACTTATGCCCAGTTGCTAGACTTGAGTCTGTTATAATACTATTAGCTTATGCTTGTTCCTTAGATTTTAAGCTATTCCAAATGGACATAAAAAGTGCATTCCAGAACGGTTTAATCAAGGAGGAGGTATATATGGCACAACCTTCATGATTCGCTGATTTTGAAAAACCAGATCATGTTTATAAACTAAAGAAAGCTTTATACGGTCTTAAACAAGCACCCAAAGCTTGGTATGATAGATTAAAAGCTTTTCTTATTAAACATGAATACAAAATAGAATGGTAGATAACACACCTTTTACTAAGAAGAAAAGTTCAAATCTTATCGTCGTTTAAATATATGTCAACGACATTATATTCGGTTCGACTTGTCAAGACATGTGTAATAAATTTGCCAAAATCATGCATGACGAGTTCGAGATGAGCATGATGGGTGAACTTAACTTCTTCCTTAGATTACAAATAAAACAAATGGAAGACGGTTTCTTCTTTAATCAATCTAAATATATTAAAGAAATGCTTAAGAAATTTAGCTTAAAAGATTCTAAACCAATAAAAACCTCTATGTCCTCGGATACTAAACTCACAAAAGACGAAGAGTATGAGTCGGTAGAGTACCAAGTATCAAGGCATGATAGGTAGTTTACTTTACCTAATGGCAAGTAGGCCTGATATCATGTTTAGTGTCTGCCTTTGTCCATGCTTCCAAGAGGCTCCCAAAACCTCTCATCATGAAGCGGTTAAGCGTATCTTCTGATACATTAAAGGCACTACGCACTTAGGACTATGGTATCCTAAGAGGACCGGCATAGAAACCGTAGTATATTCTGACTCTGATCATGCGAGAGATTATGTGGACAGAAAGAGGACTAGCGGTATTTGTACGTTCGTAGGATGTTGTTTAATATCTTGGTTCTCGAAGAAACAAACCGCTCTTGCTATATCCACTACCAAAGCCGAATACGTAAGCATCGGAAAGGCATGTCAACAAGCACTATAGATGAAACAAGCTCTTATCGACTACGACATTCGACTCGATGACATCCCGATCATGTGCAACAATAAAGGCGTGATTGACCTTAGCAAAAACCTGGTGCAACACTCTCGAACTAAACACATCGAAATCCGTCACCACTTTCTTCGTGATAATGTCCAGAAAGGACATATCTATATCGAAAAAGTGTCGTATGTCGAAAATATCGCTGACATTCTCACTAACCCCCTTAAATGTGAATCGTTTAACTATCTACGTCTTGGTTTAGGAATGATGGAACACATTCCATAAATCGCCTCTCTTTTTTTTCTGTCTCGATTCTAGTCTGTTTTTCACTCTGTGTCGTGACAACTTAAATACTTCGTCCGAAGTACTTTAAGCATTTTTTATTTGCGAAATGCAAATTAAAACGTCACTCCTTTAGTAAAAATTTTAAGTCAAAAACCATCTGCTGATGGCGGCCCCTATATCTAGGGCGGCCCCCCGATTTAATCAGGCGGCCCCTAGATTGATATGGGATCGCCATCAAATGAAAACAAAAGTCTGACACCCTTATTTTTGTAAAACACAAAAACAAACACCCCTTTTCTTCAGCCATTAACGAACCACGAACCTAAAACCACCTAACCTTAAAATCAACCACTAAAACACAAATTGAAGGTCAAATAAACACTAATAATCAATCCTAACATCATAAAGATCATCAATTATAAGTCATTTAATCTATTTTGTTTCAAATTTGTGTCTAGGGTTCATGTTGAACAAAAATTCAAAATTGGGGATTTTCATTTTTTCTTGTGTTTGTGTGCAATTAGGACTATTATAACACAATGTAAAACTAATATGCTTCCCGTAGACATAAGATTTGCATAATTGTAGTGTGTTTGTCAAAAATTGTTTTTCGCACAAATCCCAATTTTATCTCAAAATCATTCACATTAGGAACACCATAGAATTGTTTTGATGCATTGTTAATACATCCTAAAAATGTTTTTCATACATGCATAATGATCTCATAAACAAAATTTGAGATACATAATTCATATGTATATTTCGACATGTTTGGATGAGTAAAATTAAATTAAGGAGCGTTTGGGTTAACTCATAGGTTTTGTTTTAGAGTCGAGTTAGCCGCAACTCCACATTCGTTGTATATAGGCACACACTAGGCACGAGTTCTTGTTAACATTATGAGTTCATAATAATAAGACATGAGTTTATTCTTCTTTTAGGTGATCATGCCTTGTAAAACTGCTGAAGATCACCAAAACACAAAAAGTTACATTCTAATAATTTCACATGAATATACCTCACCTTTAAGAGAAATGCTTATAAATCTTGAAAATCGTTGCATTCATGAAGGTCGGGTAATTTTCCAGATTTTGACGATTTGGTTTATGTTGAGTCCATTTTTAGTCATATTGGGTTTGAGTGTCTTCTTATAATCAATGAACAAATTTGTCCACGTTTTATCCTCGAATTCTATAGTCAATACCGAGTCAACTATACTTTAGAGGGTCAAATGTTAATTGAGTTTGTCATCCAAAACCGATTCTTCTCTTACACAATTGAAGAATTTGGTCAAATTCTTGGTATTCCCTTTAATGGGGCTTGCTATTTTACCGACAAGTAGTCACTTGACAGCTTGCGATATAGTGTTCCTACGAGTGGTCCCTATCAAACCAACCCTCCTTGTCCCGATGAAATTAAAAACTATATTTAAGAGGATCGCGAGGGTCCGGTCACTCGTATCCATCATGACAAAGTCATTGATGTTGAAGAAAACCAAATTTTAACTCGTAAAATCATCTCTATAATGAAAACTTAGGTCGAAATAATTCGGGAAAATGTATTTTGTTTGGGAGGTAATTGGGATCATGTCCCCGCGTGTCTTTGTCACATGCTCTATTGTATTGCTAAGTCCGAGCATTACAATCTCGCATATTTTATTGCAAAACGCATGGAGTTTGTCACTAAAACAACCTCGATTAATTCTACCATACGGTATGTTATTAACCTGATTGTTTAAGTATGTAATATCTGTAAATCCTGAGTTGTCAAACGATCGTTATGTCTTGTACAATCGTGTCATGTATCCTCTTTCCACTTAACAAGAGCGAAAGACTCGAAAGGATTATGGCACGAAAAGAGGTCATCACTCCACTTCTTCTTCATCCGCCTTCGGTCAAACATCATCCTCTCATCTCAAGAATGATGATGATGATGATGATGGAAATGACGAAGGGGCCTCGCGTACAATCACTCCTTCTCCTACCTGTTTTGTCGATTCATTATCAAATGATATTCCTCGAGTATTTTCAAACCCACCAAATATCGACCCTAACATGGAACCTTTTTATACTCATCAAACTGAAATTCTCAACCGTCAAGTTTAGTTGACAAATGAGAAACGTGGTGGATTAAGGTCAATTGGGAAGGGCATCAAGAACTTGTTGAAAGGAAAGAAGAAGAAGTGAGCAATTTGGAAAATTGCTATAAGACAATATATCTATATTTACTACTTAGTTGTATTGGTTGGTATTTATCTTTATTATCTATACTTTGTTACTATAACTTATGATGTTTGGTAAGATTTCTAGTACTTAGTTTAGGAAACGTAACTTGCCTTGGATGACCGTTCCATTTTATCATCCTAAAACTTGCTTGCATGCTCTTTGATACACTATGGCTATTATTATTTCTATGATATTGTGCATGATAAATGAATTCTTAGTCAATATGCTTAAATTTGCTTCTCTAATAGGACTTAGGATAGCTAGCCTTGGGAATTTGATTATTAGGAATTATTAGATGATTCTTGAGGTAATTGATTTGGCTGCAAAAGAAGCTTACAGAATTAGTATGAATCCGCACAAGTTTAAAATTCTAAAAAATTAGGAAAATTTTCATCCTCCCAGCGAACGGTCCCCTTAAATACAAGGCGGCCCCCATGTATATCTAGGACCGCCACCCTATTTAAGAGACCGCCCCCAGGAGTCACGAGAATTCTCCTTGTTCTCCCTCAGAATCTGTATAGTTGACTTTCTCCTCTATAGCCCCAACTACACTCCTGCTTTTTGTTAAACACTTTTTAGAATCAACTCTTTACCATCCAATGCCTTACCTCTTTAATCTATCACCCCCTAATTAAATAGTTATCATCTTCACTCTCTTCATCAACTTCACAATCATCTTCTCCACTTTTCTTCTACTTCTATGGATTCCACCCAAGCCTCTTCCTCTAACCCTTCCAAGAAAATCAAATTAACCAGCATTCCACCTAGATAACTCTTTGTGGACATATCTAGTGATGAAGATGACATTACCACACCTTCTCACATAACAAAATCATCCTCTCCATATCCACCAAATGCACCATCAAAAACTCCATCAACCAAAGATACATCATCTACCTTTGCCACTAATTCTTCCTTATTTGAGTCAAAACCTCAATCTTTACCTCCTACCTCTAATGATTCACCCTCTCCTCAATCATCCAATCCCTTTCTTGATAATATCATGGATGCACCTCCAAGACCGTCAAACCCAATTTCACTACAAAGTCATCATTCCTTAGATATCACTCTATCCTTGTCACCAATCACACCTCTTGATCACATTCTTGATACACCCTCACTACCTTCACCACAACCACCACCTCAACCACCTCTCATAGGTCATCCTATTTACTTCAACACATTTGACTATCAATGGGTTAATTGTCTTTGTTGCTTTCATAACCGAAATCTCATCTTTTCTTTTAGGTATGAGATGAACTTAATGTTTACTCACATTGAGTATCTTCTTACTTCCGCCATTGCTTTACCCTCTCCACCTCATCCTTAAAACATCTTAAAATTTCTAAATAATGTTATGACCAACCTTTTGCTCAAAGCCACAATATGTGACTCAAGAATCATCTAGGAACTATAAAGTATTAAGACTATTAGGGTAGTAGTGTTTAATCTTAGTATATCTATGTATTGTAAGAATTCATATTATCATGTATAAGTTTACCTTACGTATGAAGTTGTTTTGTTATGCATGTATGAATTTTATCTATGATGAATGAATAGTATTTTATTACTATGAGGAATGTGTATGCATTATGGATTATATGGCTATTTCTTTTCTATCTCTACATAGCCATGTATATATATTTGTCGTAATCATTGCTACTTGTTAGAATTGTTTTCTTGCACTTCTATTTCTAACTTGGTTTTGTAGCAAAATCCTATAAGCTCGATCCTTTGGTGCCCCAAAGAAGGGGGAGTAAACATCAAAGGGGGGGGGGGGGGGGGTCTTGGCATGTCGCATTCTTTGCTCTCTACATCTCTACGATAACCTTTTATTTCGACAAAAGGGGGAGAAAATGGATTAAAACTATAAATATCCTAGAAAATATTATATTTAAAGCAAATGATTTTAATAATATTCATCATCAAAAAAAGATGATATTGTATAACACAAATAAAGCCTTACAAAGTTATTTATATTTTATGACTCCTCTGCGTTTTGAAGATTGACAATATGTAAAAACATTCACATAAAAATAAACTTTACCATGAACTTTAATCGTAAACTTTCATTTCGACATATATCACTTAAGGTATGGATAAACAAATCATTAAACTTAATTAGGGATCAAGAAAATAAATTTTCTTCCTAATCCATCACATTTCTACAAAACTATATTTTTACAAAATTACACAAAATAGTTTTGTTAAATAAAGATAATGTTTTATTTAAAAACATAAATTTGAATTCAGATTTTCCCCCCAAAACTGAATACAACTCACCAGGATAAACTTTCCCCACAAAAGGATAAAAATCGGAGCGTCAGTCTAGGGGAGGCCCCCTAAGTGGCTAGGCGGCCCCCAGATATATCTGGGACCGCCGGGACCGCCACAAGCTGACCGTTGGGAATTTCTGGCTATAAATACTACACTATTTTTAGCAAAAAAACAGACCTCTTAGTATGATTTTTTAGTCTTCTTTCTCTTTTTAAACCTTCTTTCTCTCACTAAATATCTTGGTTACTAACAAAATTTAATCTTGTTTCAAGTGATCAAATCTCTTCTTTTATCTTCCTCCTTCTTCTATCAAGTGCAAGAGAAGAACACTCGTATTCGCCAAGAAACAAAGTGTTATAGATTAGTGATTTCTCCTCTCTTCTTTTACGATTCAAAACTCTATTTTGATTATCTTGTGTGATTGTTTAAGTCGGATAGTGTGTAAATCCGATAGTGTAGATCTTGTGATTGTGTAGTACTTGTGAAGTGGTAGATTGGTTCTAGCTAAGATTAAGACTCGACATTTAGCTTAGTGTCGGAAAATAACGTAAGTGAAGTGTAAACAGTTTTCTTTGCCTGAAGGGAGCTTATTGACATAGTGAAATCTCGAGTCAGATACTCGGGGAGTTGAGTAAGGCGAAGAAGAGCTTCATAACCGAACCACTATAAATCTTGGTGTCTTGGTTTGATCGTTCTTTCCTTTATCTCAGTATATTATTTGTGTAGTTGTTACATTTAGATTGTTATCTTGATTGGTTCATATTGTTGATTGATTGAACATATACTCGAATTTAACAATTTTAGAAGTAAAATTTTAAAACGTAAATTAACCTGTAAACTATTCACCCCCCCCCCCTTCTAGTTTCCACACATACCTTTATTGAAGTTTTCATATGTGTTGGGTAAAAGGAAAGCCGACAAACTCAAATCCGTAAAATGCAATTCATGAGTGACGCGACCCTCACACTCCAACGCGCCAAAATAAATTATTGATTCCTTGTTTAAGTTGTAGATCTTTTTTTCCTCTGTCTGTGGCTGGTTGAATAAAGTAAAACGAAGTCCGAATGAAGGAGTTGTGGCTAAAATACTAAAGCATCCTCTACGGCCATCATAGAGACTTGATTTCTCATTTGACTTTGTTTCTTCACTTGATGCTCTTCTAACGCTCATATAAGGCGTGCTCCTATCCTTCAAGATTTCGATAGTGATTTTTGTAACAACTCACAATTTCAGGTCATTTCACGTCAATAAACTTTCACTATTTACTTTGAACTTTTACGGGTTTACTTTTATTTCAAACGTTTAGTTAAATCGTTTAAAATAAAAATCAACAATCAACGTAAACCGATATCAAACAAATAAAATTTTACGTCAAACAAGTGATATATGACTTTTACGAAGATAATTTACAACTTTTCAAATTTTAGTTTTATATGTTACGTAAAACGTTTACGTTTCGCAATTTAGAAACCTTTTTGCATGCATGTAAACCATTCTACCTATCTACACTTAACCAAATACCTACAATTATACCCAATACCTAAAATTTGTATCAATACTACAAAAAATCCATATTGTGGCCAGTTTCAACTATAAGGCACAAATCAAATAACAAGTTTGGTTAATAAAATACGATGTGCTAGTTTTGTGTTGCTTTCAAAGTCTACTTACAACATCTATCTACTATCTTACACAAACCATACTCCCCCGATGCCATTCACAACTAAACCGTCCCCCCCCTAAAATCATGAGATATGTAAGTCTTGGTCTCCTAGATATTTTGTGTATTTAAGGGTTCCTATTATAAGTCTTTCACACACACTTCTCATTTGCATAAAGATCAAAACTCTCTCCCTTTTTCTTCTAATAACCCACGGCTCAAACTAGGCTCCCAAGAAAATTTATAGTTTCTATTTTATCAATATTACAAGCATACAAGGTTAATCAAGGGTATAATCTAAGGTGTTTCAAGTTAGTTTGCAAATTAAGGTTTCTATTTTAAGCAAGGGTATTTCAAGATCAAGTTAGGGTTTTCATAATCAAGATTTGGGGTTTTCATAAGGATTTTGGGTTTAGAATCAAAGTCTAGAGTTTCTATTTGATCATCTACTTTGTAAGCATACTACATTCAATTTTTTGATTTTCATACATTTTGATTATGTTCATTCATATTTCTATATTTTCATTATGTATTTTAATACATAATCATCTTAATTATAAAGTTATATCACCAACTAGTTTACTTTTATAAATATTTGCAAATAAATCAAGAACAATACTTACTTATTATTTTAGGCATGTAGTTAGATTTAAAACTCATAAACTAGCTTATTTGATCTTATAATTATTTCATGATATTATGAAGTATTGGATGGGATTAGGTTAGTGGATGATTGTGATTATGGAATGTGATTGAAATATATAGACTAGTTGTTTTGTGGTATGAAAAAGGAGTAGAAATATTAGACAAAAGTGTTAAAATATGCCATTTGGGACAACAGCTTTATAACAGTTGGTTGCGGAAATTTTGTCCAGCCAAAACCTTAAAAATGTGTTGGTATATCTTACCAAGATTATGTGCATATAAAGAACGCTAAAAACAGACTTAAAACGAATAACTTTTGGCCAAAACTAGATTTGAAACAATACTGGCAAAACAGTTTTTCGGCAAAAAGCTGGCAGATTTATAAATTGTGTTTTTCACTATTTTCAGTTCCGAACCGGCTTAAATATAAAACTACAAACTTGTTTTGAATGATTTTTCGTCAAAAAAATGCGAGTTTTGAGGCATAAATGTGTATAACGGATGAGTAAAACCTAAGCAAAGTTGGACTATTTTTCGGAAAGTGTTATAAAATTCCTACACTATTTTTCCTAACATGAATAGTAAAATTATATTTTCAGACATTTTCGATCCGTTTGAACTGTAAAAACCTTAGGAAATATTTTAGCATCATTTATATAATATTTATGCGTGATTTAAAACCTTATAAATATTATTTTATGAATTAAATAAACTATAAATATATACTGTCGTTGCAAAAATAATAAAAGTGATAAACTTAACGTAAACATTATTTTGATTTATTATAGTTAAACAAAAACTATTAGGTTGTGATATAACTATATAAAATACATTTTTCTATTTATTTAAAATGCAATATACTTATCGGACATATAATTAATTAGGTTGCATTCCGGCTATTTGTGATGTCACTCTTTGTTGATTGTTACTACATTCGATACTTTCACTTGAGGTGGGTTTCATGGCCCCTATTTTACTTCTTTTTAACTCTTTTGGGGGGAGAATACATGCGCATCTACAAACTCGTTTACATACTTGTTTTCATAGCTTACTTACAAACTCATTTACAAACTCGTTTACATACTTGTTTTCATAGCTTACTTACAAACTCATTTACAAACTCGTTTACATACTTGTTTTCATAGCTTACTTACAAACTCATTTACAAACTCGTTTACATACTTGTTTCATAGCTTACTTACAAACTCATTTACAAACTCGTTGACAAATTCGTTTACATGATTGATTCCAAACTCATTTAAATACTTGCTTATTTTACAAAAGGACACAAGTACAATACTTACGCGTGCCTAAGTAGCAATAACCCACCAAGCCCACTATCATAATTACGTAGCGTGCCTAAGTAGCAATAACCCACCAAGCCCACTATCATGAACTGTTATTTACTGATGTAAGCGCGTATGTTATAATATATCTATTTGGGACTGACATCCCTGTCCAGGATTGGTGTCTACAAGGCCAACGGACGTATACCGTATGAGAATTTAGATGTTACGGGTTGACATCTACACGGGGCATTCATTGGCATTAAGTTACATACATGCATGCCGTAGAGTCAGTTTCATGAGCTTAGTGCAGTCGTAATTACATTTTGTGATATTGTATGTGTTACATTGTCACATACTTGAAATCTTGTGATCCGCACTACTTTTATTGAACGCCACTAAACACTTATCATGATACTGTCGATAAAACAATAGACAATACATTCTTTTGATCCTACATTTACATTTACATAAATCTATGAGCTCACCAACTTTATGTTGACACTTTTAAGCATGTATTTCTCAGGTGAATAGGATGCTTGACATAACTTATGTACATTGGAGTTCAAATTTTACAAAGATTACATTCATGGATTTCTACATACATTCATACAATCAATTATCGTTGTATTATTTTTAGTCTTTTATTTTGATGCAACTTTAGGACAAATGTTATAATAATTTCAGTTTCAATTAAATCAATGAGATTACTTTTCAAACGACTCATTTAAAGGTCGTTCTCTCATATCTTGTGCTATTGTATTATGAAGTAACGCTCCCGGACATATTTCCGCTACTACCCATTTTGGGGGTGTTACAGATTGGTATCTAGAGCCACGGTTATAGAGAACTAGGTTGCATATTTTACCTAGACTATAACCATTTTCACAAACCTTGCATTACATCAAACTTTTTTCATATGCATACACACTACTTGCTTACTTTCTTACATTACTTTCTTACGTGACTTATATATATATATATATATATATATATATATATATATATGTTAGGAATATTGTATTCATAGTTACTACTGGTAGATATAGTCATTACTACTGGTAGCATATTAGTTACTCCTGGTAGAGTAATATTATCATTAGTACTGGTAGTACAATAATGGTTACTACTGGTAATGTTATAGTTAGTTCGGGTAGTATAAATGTAATAGTTAGTTAGGATATGCATGAGTTATATTAGGAAGTGATATGCATATCTTTTATACGCGTTTATATCTTTTATACGCGTTTATGTATTAAGCTATTAGGGTTTCCTACAAGTATAAAAGGACCCTATGGCATAGTGAAATGTACACCTTCAGAACACATTTCATATAGTTAGTGAAATCCAATTATTAGAAACGATCTTAGTCCTTATAATTATTGTTCTTCTTAGCACTTGTGTTTATATTCTGCTTAGACACTAGTGATCATTTCAGAGCCTCTCTTGTAGATTGAGTTGTATTTATACAGGTCATCTACCACCCTACTAATAGGCTAAAAGATCTATCATTAGGATCTACAATTGGTATCAGAGCCTTTGAGAGCCTCTGGTAAGAAGAATTCTATAAGATCAGATCCATAAAATCCCTTACAAATCTATAATGACATCATCTGATGAACAACACTCCCAAGATGATGAGGTTTTCACTCAAATCCAATCTCAAATCACCACTGTAACCAACACAAATGCCAAATTCCCTTATCTCAAAAAGGGTGAGTATGATATTTGGGCCATGAAAATGCAAAACTACACAAACTCAGATCTTCCTTGCTGGAATATTGTTCTGAATGGAAATAGCCGCAAGAAAACTATAAAAGATTCAAATGGAAACATCAAGATCTGCCCTCCTGTATCAGCTGAAGAACATCTAGTTGTTCAGAGGGAAACAAAAGCAAGGACTACCTTGCTTTCAGCTCTTCCTGATGACCACATGGGAGATTTCTACCATTTGGATGATGCCAAAGAAATATGGCTAGCAATCAAGGCTAGGTTTGGTGGAAATGAAGAATCAAAGAAAATGCAGAAGTCTTTTCTGAAACAAGAGTTTGAAGAATTCAAGATTACTGAAACAGAAGGTCTTCACACTGGATATGATAAATTCCAAAAGATCTTGAGTCAAATGAATACTCTTAAAGTAAGGCCTGAAAATGAAGATGTTAATCTAAAATTTCTCAGGGCCTTACCTCCTTCTTGGTCTCAAGTCACTCTTGTTCTTAAAACAAAAGGAGGATTGGAGTATCTCTCTTTTGATGACATGTACAACCAGCTTAAATCCCTGGAGTTTGATGTAAAAGGTTATGCTCCTAAACCTTCCAGTTTGGCTAATACAGCATTTGTTAGTACTGCCAGTACTAACAATAACAATGATACGAGCAGTAACCACTCTCCTAGCTACTCTACTTCTTCTAGTTACTCTGGAAATAGAGAAGCTTCTTCTAGTCATGGAAGTGTGGTTGATGATGTTATACATTCCTTCCTTGCTTAAAGCAAACCAAAACAACAATTGGCATATGAAGATCTTAAACAGATTGAGAAGCTAGACTTGGAGGAATTAGACTTGAAATGGCAGATGGCCATGTTGTCTATTAGAGTACAAAAGTTTGAGAAAAAGGCTGGAAGAAATATTAAGTTCAATGGACAGGAAGCAGCTAGGTTTGACAAGAAGTTGGTTCAGTGCTACAAATGTTTACAAAAGGGTCACTTTGCTAGGGAGTGCAGAGCAAAAGCTATTTAAGATAGCCAAAGGTACTCAGCATACAAGACTCAGAATGCAGGAAAGAAGATAGATGATTCTCAAGCTTTGATTTCAGTTGATACTTTTCTCAATTGGCAAGATCATGAGGATGCTCATGCTGATGAGGGTACTTTGAAGATTTATAGGATGATAGCTGGTATGGAAAGTGATCTAGATTCAGAAGCAACATCAGAATACGCCTTGATGGGTTTCACTACAGACAAAGAGGTACAAACTTGTTCTTTTAAGTGTGAGTACAAATATAATGAGCTTAAAAAACTGTATAATGAACAAAGAGAAGAAATTAGTAACTCTAGTGTAGAATTAAATGCATATAAAAGTGGTGTTAAAACTCTAGAAGCTCAAATAAGGTGTCACCAAAAGAATCAGCTTGCTTATGAAGAGAAGATCAGGATTCTAAAATTTGATTTAGAAGACAAGTCTAATTTGCTAGCATATCATGAAAAACTTGTTGCTAATGCAGCACAAGAAAAACAAGCTTTACAGGCTAAATTAGATAATGAGATTGCTAACAATGCTAACTGGTTACAGTCTTCTAAAAATCTTGTTAAACTGATAGATAGCTCAATAAGTGTCAAAGACAAGGTAGGTCTAGGTTATGGTTCTTATGAAAATGAATTATATATTGACAATGAACCAAGCATTTTTGACTCTAGACCTGAGGATTGGCTTGGAAAACCTTTGTATAGTTGGTTTACCAAAGAGGGTGATATGCATGGAGTTCCCCCTCCTATGACAGGGAACTACATGCCAACTCCTGTACATGTTGAGATTGATGAATCACAGTTTTCATATGGACAAAAACAAACAAACATCAGTGAAACTTCTTCTGAAAATGTTGAAACCTGTGAGTCTAATGGGGATGAGTCTAATGAATCTGAAAACAACAACTTTGATTCATGTGAATCTAATTTCAGTGTTTCAACCCTTGAATCTGCATCTGAGACTGTTGTTGAGTCTGAACCCAATGTTGTTATGTCTAAAGTCTGGACTGATGCCCCCATTATAGAAGAAGTTGATAGTGATAATGAATATGTTGTTACTCCTGGTAAAGCAAATGAGAAACCTAGTCATGCTGACAATAAGTCTGCTAAGTTTATCAACACTCCAAGGGATATGGGTAACAAACATGATTCAAGAAGACATATGGGCAAACAGGTGGGTGAGGGATATGCTTTTCCAAAGAAAGCTTGCTTTGTGTGTGGAAGTTTGTCCCATCTTATAAAAGACTGTGACTTCCATGAAAAGAGAATGGCCCAAGAACAAGCAATGGCCAAACAGAATGAAAAGACCAATGGGATGGGTAACTTTAATAGGAAATGGGATAAAATGACAATTTGGGAAAATACTCAACGAGTGGATCCATCAAATAAAATTGTTCCTCGTGCAGTATTACTTCAGTCTGGTATAGTCGACCTTAGTTCCACTCGACCAAACTTGTCTACACCAGTTCCTACTGGTAGACAAAATTTGTCTAAACCAGTTACTACTGGTAGACGAAATTTGCCTACTCCAGTTCCTACTGGTAAAGCAGTTCCTGCTGGTAGACCAAACTACCCAATCCCAGTTACTTCTGGTAGAACCAATAATACTGTACGACCTTTTCCAAGTGTGTTCAAACCCAATAGACCTAATACTCAGTCTGCCTCACCTAGTAAAAGGCCTTTACATAGAGCATCACCACCAAAAACATCTTTTTCATACTTTGGTGGGGATAAAGTGAAAACTGCTGTTAAGACCTCAGCAGGTTGTTCTTGGTCATCCTCTAGGTATGTTTGGAAAAAGAATACCAAGAACAATGGTGGATCCAATAATAACAATAGGCTTCAATCAAAAGATCCACTAGGCAGACCCAAGCCAGTAATGGCTTGGGTCCCTGTGAGAAACTAACCTTTCTCATTTTGTCTCATGCAGGGCAACCCACACAAGTTGACTGAGGATTTAGGAATTGTTGATAGTGGTTGTTCTAGAAGCATGACTGGAAACAGGCACAGGTTGGAGAACTTTCAAGAATTCAAAGGTGGAAATGTGACCTTTGGTGGAGGAGAAGGAAAGATTACTGGTAAAGGTACTATTAGAACTGCAAAGCTAGATTTTGAAAATGTGCTTTATGTGAAAGAACTACAGCATTTTAATCTCTTTTCAGTATCACAAATTTGTGATAAGAAGAACAGGGTTCTCTTTACTGAGACTGAATGCCTTGTGCTGACTAAAGACTTCAAGTTACCTGATGAAACTCAAGTACTACTTAAAGTCCCAAGAAAGCACAATCTATACAGTTTCAATTTAGAGGATCTTGCTCCTCAAGGAGATTTGGCTTGTTTGCTTGCTAAAGCCACATTGGATGAATCTACTCAATGGCATAGGAGACTTGGTCATGTTAATTTTAAAAATATGAACAAATTGGTTAAGGGTAATTTGGTTAGAGGGTTACCCCCCAAACTTTTTCAGAATGACCATACTTGTGTGGCCTGCAACAAAGGCAAGCAACACAAGGTCTCCTATAAGGCCAAGACTGCTGTGAGCTCTTTTAGTGAGCCCTTACAGATGCTTCACATGGATTTATTTGGACCCACATCTGTAAGGAGTATTTCCCATAAATTTTATTGCCTTGTCATCACAGATGCATTTAGCAGGTTTAGTTGGGTGTTCTTTCTAGCTAAAAAGGATGAAACGGTTGGTATCCTTAAGGAATTTATCAAACTAGTTGAAAACCAATTAAACAAGAAAGTTAAAGTTATCAGGTGTGATAATGGGACAGAGTTCAAGAATAGGGATTTAATTGAATTCTGTGGGTCAAAGGGTATTAAGAGGGATTATAGTAATGCCCGAACTCCACAACAAAATGGAGTTGCAGAGAGGAAGAATAGAACCCTCATTGAGGCTGCTAGGACTATGCTAGCAGATTCTTTTCTTCCTACCATGTTTTGGACTGAAGCAGTTGCTACTGCTTGTTATGTTTTAAACAGGGTTTTGGTGACCAACCCCCATAACAAGACTCCATATGAACTGCTAACTGGTATTGTTCCAACTATCAGTTATTTAAAACCTTTTGGGTGTCATGTCACTATTCTCAATACCATTGACCAGCTGGGCAAATTTGATGGGAAATCAGATGAAGGTTTTTTAGTTGGATACTCTACTCAGGGTAAGGCCTATAGAGTATACAATTTGGCTTCTAAGAGGGTGGAAGAGACTATAGCTACAACTGTCACTGCTAATGGAAACTTTGATTTGTAAATATTTTTATTCTCTCTTTATTTTTTATTTATAAAATTTTGAAAAAGAAAATAGAAAAATATAAAACCTAGAAAAACAAAATATAAAATCAGAAAAAGTTCAAAAATACCAAAAAGAATCTTCTCGACATGTCTCTTGGAATCGATAACATTTACGTACCTAGAAATGTTGATTAACATCGACACGGGCGTGTAAATGAAGTTCGAACAGGAGTTTCAAATGCTTTCTGATCGGTGCCAAACTACACCTTAAAATATATATAATATATAATAAAATATAAAATATATATAGTAAGAATAGTCTAAACAAAGTCTTTTCAAACTCCCAGCACTAACGCAGTTACTCCTATTACACCACTTACTCCTGGCACACCAGTTACTCCTGCTAGTGCATCGTTTGCTACTAGTACTTCTCCTGACATACTTTCTGCTGGAGCTTCCTCTTTGAGATATCCTCATCCTTCCACCTTTGCTAATGAGTTTGCTACTGAGGACATTTATGACAATCCAGGTTCAGGAATGTTTACTTCTTCCTCATATGATGATGAGGAACCAAGGGCTGATCTCATAAACATGTCTTCAACTGAGAATGTCAATCCTACATCCACAAAATGGGTTAAATCAGCGGGTTATTATATAAAGAAGTTACTATACTTTCCCAAAAAGTTCGCCTAAGTTACTAAACTTTTATTTTGTTCACTTAGGTTACTAAACTTATGAAACATGACATTTGGGGTTACTCAACTTGCAAAAATATACATAAACATCATTGAACTTGTAAAAACATGACATTTATGTTACTTAACTTACCTAAAAATATACGTCCAGGTTGCTCGGATTAACATTGAAATTATGGGGGTGTATGTTTATCAAAAGTTCAGTAACCTAAGTGAACAAAATGAAAGTTAAGTAACTTAGACAAACTTTTTGGGAAAGTATAGTAGCTTCTTTGTATATTAACACTTAAATCAGCTCATCCTTCATCCTTGATTATAGGGGATATTTCTTTGCCAGTTTAGACTAGAAGCAGGGTAAACAAGTCTTCTAATGGTGAAAGTGCTCTTGTTTGCTACATTAAAGATCAAAGGAGAAACAATCATACAGAATTTCATCATTGTGTTTTTGCCTGCTTTCTCTCTTAAACTGAACCAAGAAGTGTTGCCCAAGCTCTTGAAGACCCTAGTTGGGTAGAAGCTATGCAAGAAGAAATGCAGCAATTCCAGTTCCAAAATGTATGGATTCTTATAGATTTACCTCCAAGAAAAAGGGCAATTGGAATTAAGTGGATTCTCAAAAACAAGAAGGATGCAAGAGGGGTTGTAATCAGGAACAAGGCTAGATTAGTAGCCTAGGGTCATAGACAGGAAGAGGGCATTGACTATGATGAGGTGTTTGCTCCAGTTGCAAGAATTGAAGCCATAAGGTTATTCTTAGCCTATGCCTCATTCATATGTTTCATGGTCTATTAGATGGATGTTAAAAGTGCCTTTCTCTATTGGAAGATTAAAGAAGAGGTATATGTCACTCAGCCTAAGGGATTTGTAGATCCAAAGCATCCAAAGAAAGTTTACAAGGTGGTCAAAGCTCTATATGGTCTACATCAGGCTCCTAGAGCTTGGTATGCAACTCTTTCCACCTTCTTGTTGAAGAATGGATATAGGAGAGGCACCATAGACAAAACTCTTTTCATCAAAAAGGACTCAAAAGATATCATCCTAGTTCAAGTCTATGTGGATGACATCATTTTTGGTTCTACAAAGAAGGCATGGTGTGATGAGTTTGAAGATTTGATGCAGAGTGAATTTGAGATGAGTTCTATGGGTGAACTCACTTTCTTCTTGGGTCTACAAGTTGAGCAGAGATCAGATGGGATCTTCATATCTCAAGACAAGTATGTTGCTGAGATTCTAAGGAAATTTGATTTGGAAAGTGTGAAGACTGCTACTACACCTTATGAACCTCAGAAACCTAAAGACAAGAATGGACCTGATGATGATGTGAATGTTCACCTCTACAGATCAATGATTGGTTCACTCATGTACTTGACAGCTTCTAGGCCTGACATTATGTTTGCAGTCAGTACTTGTTCTAGGTTTCAAGTCACTCCTAAGACTTCCAATCTTCTTGCTGTAAAGAGAATCTTTAAGTATCTCAAAGGTCAACCAAAATTGGGCCTTTGGTATCCTAGAGATTCTCCATTTGAATTGGAGGCTTACACAGACAGTGACTATGCTGGAAATCACAATGATAGGAAATCCACCACAGGTGGCTGTCAGTTTCTTGGTAGAAGGTTGATCTCATGGCAGTGCAAAAAGCAAACAATTGTGGCTACCTCCTCCACTGAAGCTGAATATGTGGCTGCTGCACATTGCTGTGGTCAGGTACTTTGGATTCAAAACCAAATGTTAGATTATGGTCTCAATTTCATGAATACCAAAATCTTTATTGATAATCAAAGTACTATATGTATTGTTAAAAATCCAGTTTTTCACCAAAGAACAAAACACATAGAAATTAGGCACCATTTTATTAGAGATGCTAATGAGAAAAGATTAATTCAGGTGCTTAAAATTCACACTGACCAAAATGTGGCTGATTTGTTAACCAAAGATTTTGATGGACCTAGGTTTAATTACTTAGTGGTTAACATTGGGATGCTCAATCCATAGATGCTGTGCTTGAGGGGAGGACAATGCCTAAGGGGAGGCATGTGTTGTATACTTAGTATTTTTGTTATTTTGGGTTTTTGTTTGAATTATTTTTCCCAAAGTTAGTTTAAGTTATAGAAGTGTGTTTCTTCTGGTAGTTTTATTTGTTTCTTCTGTAAGTTTTACTTGTTTGTTCTGGTAGTTGGGTTGTTTCTACTACTCATTAGTCCTATCCTACATTCTATTTTTGGATTTTGGACTAACATTTTGCAGGTACGCCTGGATTTAGAGGTGATCTTATGCTTTGATGGTGAAAAAGTTCATAATTTTAGTCTGGTGCTGGTAATTAACCATTCCTACTGGTTGATTCCCATTGGTCCTGGTGGTTCAACAGTTACTTCAGGTGGTCTTACACATAGTTCTGCTAATCAAGACATTCCTGCTGATATCTTTGTTACTCCTGGTAATATGCCCATTTCTACTGGTAGTGGTACCATTCCTGCTGGCGTGTCAGTTCCTACGGGTAGTTCAACATTTCCTGCGGGCAGTGAACAAGTTCCTCCTGTCAGCACTTATGTTAATAAGGGAAAGGCCCAATTGGTGGATGAACCAACTCCTACTCAAGAGAGGACTTTTAAGCAATTAGAAGATGAAAGGCTTAGATAGGAGGCAGCTGAAAGATTACACGCTCAAGAACATGCAGAGCTGGAGAGACAATAAGAAGAACTTCTTCGGAAAGATAAACTCTTGGCATGTCAATTAGATCAGGACTTTGACATCCCTACTCAACAAAAGAAGAGACATCAAGAAGTTCAAGCAACTACCATGCACTATACTGACGATGACTGGATAACAATCATGGCAAAGATTTAGGCAAATGAAGAGCTCTCAAGAACTCTCATAGGTTCTAATTTACCTTAGGGGGATTTTGCTAGTGCCATGGTAGAGATGGTTGATAGAAAGCGAAGGCAGATTGCTGAACAAAAGGCTAAAGCTAGAAGGGATAGACCTATGTCCCAAGCTGGGCAAAGGGATTTTATGAGAACTTTTATCAAGAACCAGAGTTCAGCTGTCTACAACAAAGGCTGGACCATGACTTATGTGAAGTCACTCAGTGCAGATAGGCTCAAGGAAACGTTTGAAAGGCTCTAGAGTCATCTTTCAACCCTTACTCAACAAGATTTCACAAGAGCATCAAAGAGGCTTGGTGATGAATTGGAACAGCCTTCTTCAAAGAGGCCTAAGCCTGCTATATTAGGCATCACGTCTTATATTACAGTCAAATTTTGTGACTCATTCAGAGACAAGCAGTGATAGCAATATCATTCCTTATTCTCAGTATGTGATTGAATCACAATAGGCAGATGTTCAAAATTCTAACTCTTCTGCATAACAAGATGCACTGGTATTATCTGTGATTGAACAACTGAAAACCTAAGTAGTTGATTGTACCAAGATAAATCTGGACAATAAAAGTGTCAAATGATTACTTTAGCTGTTGAAGCCTTTGAACAGATTTAAAGAACAAGTTAAAGTTTTTGGAAAAGAAGACATAATGTGATTTTAAGGAGTAATAATAATGTTTCAGATTCATGTGCACAGTCTGTAGAGATTGATCGTCTTAAACAAACTCTTTCTGAACATTTAAAAGAAAAGGAATCTTTAATGCAAACAGTTACTCTTCTGAAAAATAATTTTAAGAAAGAAGAATCTAGGAAGATTGATAGAGAGATTGTGTTAGAAAAGAAGATTAAACAGTTAGATAATATTGTTTTTAAAGGAGACCAATCTGCACAAACTATTCACATGTTGACCAAACCTCAGTTTTCTCTTTGATCATACCACTAAACAAAGCTCTAAGTTTTCAAAAGCTTATTCTATCTAAAGAACAGCTCAGTAGTTGGAACCAAGCTTTATGATGGTTTTGTCATTATCTATATGAGTGCTATTGTGTTTCCTGACTCTGAAAGAGACACTAATGTTGTTGAAGAGAGTAGTTCAATAAATGCTTTAAAACTATAGATCCTATGATGTTAGAAAAGAAAGTTAATACTACACCAGTCGATTATGTTGTCCCTTAATCATACTTTCTCAGATTTTGAAAAAAACGATTTTGTACCACAAAAACTGTATTATTGCTTGAACAAGCCTTTTGGTCTCAGAATTCTGTGAATTCTCCAGAACCCACTCTTTCTAGTAGACCCACCAAAGTTGAGGTTCCAAAAGAACTTCCTAAAGTCAGCATGGTTTCCGACGAGTTTGAAGTAAAACCTTAAATTACCATCTTGCTTGTTTTGTCCGTGTGGTTGTCAAAGAAAAGAACCACACACAGCCATCACTGAGGGGTCGTGGGGGTTCGAACCTACAAAAGCTTGTTTTAGGGATGAAATAACTCTATTTGTAAAAGCTCTGAAGGACTTATTTAATACATTCGATCAATATTTGATTGATGAACTTTCTGAAGTCCAAAATGTCTTCCATCAAATGAAACGGGTTGTGGAACAACATCGTGTTGAGTAAAAAACATTTGAAGTGAACAATGGAATAAAGTTTATGTTTTTGAACGAAAAATGAACGTCTCTTTAGAAAAAAGTCATTAACAAAGAATATTGTGAACATAATTTGAATTCTTCTGTAGGATAATGCTTATGTGGTATGTGCATGAATGTGAAAAAAGTGTCTCAAACTTGAGGAATGAGCTTCTCAACTAAAAGGATTAGTTGAAAAAAAGAGATTATGATAAAGGTTCAAAAGTTTTACTACTCTTGAAAAAACATTTGCATCCTCTTTAGAAGGTTAATACCTCAACTTAATCAGGAAATTTTTCAAAGGGACAATTCTGTTTCAAATCAAAGTGCTCCAAGTTTTGATCAATTGTTTGAATTAAAATGAATTGAAAGCTCAGTCCTAAGAGAAAGACACGGTCACAAAGAGTTGAAAAGATGAGAATTAAAGTCATAAAGAAGTTGAAAGAGAGAATTAAATCTCTAAGTGGAAAAATGAATGAGGATAAGATTAAAAAGGACTTAGAAAAGATTGAAACAATAAATATTAAATTGGATCATAGGGTGTCAAAGCTTATTGCTGAGAATGAGCATTTGAAACAGACCTATAAGCAACTTTATGACTCGATTAAACCAGCACGTATTCGATCAAAAGAACAATGTGATGATTTAATTAATCAAGTCAATCTAAAGTCTATGGAAATCTCTGATTTAAATGCTAGTCTTTAGGAAAAAGTTTTGGTAATTACAGATCTTAAGGATGATTTAAGGAAACTTAAAGGAAAAGTTCTAGTTGATAACGATGTTACAAAACACCCTAGTGATCCAGAATTGCTTAAGATTGATGTGGAACCAATAACCCCTAAATTGTTGAATAAAAAGATAGCCCACTCTACTTATATTAAGCACACCCAAGAAGAAGCTACAGTTCTTAGGGATCTAGTTGAACATGTTAATTCAAAATATCCACTGGATCATTCCTTAAAATCTACATGTAGGTATGCTAAACTAATTCAAGAGTTGCTTACACACATTAATAAAACATGCCCGAGTGTCAACAATGCTGATGGAAAATTAGTAGCTGTAACCCCAAAGAACAAGGACAAAAGAGTTAGATTCACTAAGCCCGTCATATCCTCAAGATACACAATCACCAAAACAGCCTCTACATCAAACCTAGTTTCTAACAAACCTATGTCGTCTTCTACAGGAGTAAAACTGTCTACTAGTGCTTGCGGATCACAGCCTTCAGGCAATACAAAGAAAGATAAGAATCGACAAACACCAAGTAGTACTCATAAGAATAAAGTAGAAGCCCACCCTAGGAAAGTTGAATCTGGTTTGAAAAATAAAGCATGTATTGTTAAACCTAAAGGAACTGCTTATATGCAGCATTCCAAGCTTAATGCGAATTCTGAACTTAAATGTGTTAAGTGTAATGGTTGCATGCTTTCTGATAATCATGATTTATGTGTTCTTGATTTTATCAATAATGTGAATGCAGGTAATAAATCTAAATCTGTTAAGCAAAGTTCAAAGAGAATAGTTTGGAAACTAACAGGAAAGGTGTTTACAAATATTAGATACATCTGGAGACCTACTGGTTAGACCTTCACTATAGTATGAAATGTGTGCCCTTTAACTAGGATTACCACAACTACTGAAGTACCCCTTAGGAAACCAACTGCTCTAGAAAATGAAACACCTAAGCTTGTTGTAACATTGGTTTACTCAAGGAAACCTAGGAAATCTAGAAATAATGTTCCTATTAGCAAATCTAAGGTTCTTAAATCTGTATCTGCTAACAAAAAGGAACCCAATCAATCTTAGGGATCCATAGTTTCCGATGTTCCATCTTCCTCTCTTGATGACTGCAGGTTGTCCAAATTGTTCTCTGGTATTTGGACTCTGGCTGCTCCAAGCATATGACCAGAGATCTCAAAGGTTTACTATGTGGAAGGACTTGGACACAACTTATTCTTCGTTGGGCAATTTTGTGATTCGAATCTTGAAGTTGCTTTTTGTCAACACACCTGCTTCATTCGAAATTTAGAAGGTGTTGATCTATTAACTGGATCTTGAGGAAACAATTTGTATACTTTATCTCTTGGAGATATGATGACGTCCTCTCCTATATGTCTCTTATCAAAAGCCTCAAAGACTAAGTCCTAGCTATGGCACCGATGTCTGTCTCATCTAAACTTTAGTGCAATTAACCATTTAGCTAGACACGGTCTTGTTCGAGGTCTCCCTAAGCTAAAATTTGAAAAGGACCATCTGTGTTCTGCTTGTGCAATGGAGAAAAGCAAGAAGAAATCCCACAAACCTAAATCTGAAGAAATCAACCAAGAAAAACTTTATCTTTTACACATGGATCTTTGTGGACCAATGCGTGTCGCAAGTGTTAATGGAAAGAAGTACATCCTTGTCATTTTTGATGATTACTCTCCATTTACATGGGTTAAGTACTTAAGGTCAAAAGATGAAGCTCTAGATTTCATAATCAAGTTTCTCAAGATGATCCAAGTGCGGCTTAAAGTACATGTCCGACGCATCAGAACAGATAATGGAACTGAATTTGTTAATCAAACTTTACGTAAATATTATGAGAAGGTTGGCATCTCTCATGAAACATCTGTTGCTCACTCTCTATAGCAAAATGGTATCGTTGAAAGACGGAATCGTATGCTAATTGAAGCTACCCGCACAATGTTGATTTATGCAAAAGCTCTGTTATTTTTATAGGTAGAAGCAGTTGCTACCGCATGTTACACCTAAATCATTCCATCGTACGTCTTTGTTACAACAAAACACCATATGACCTTTTACATGACAAACTTCCCAACTTATCATTTTTACATGTATTTAGTGCACTCTGCTATCTGACAAATGATAGTGAGAACTTGGGTAAGTTACAACCAAAAGCTGATATTGGTATTTTCATTGGCTA